>JAODUG010026683.1:8106-19920 GCA_027564795.1 Aphredoderus sayanus
ACAGCCAATGAGAGACTGTGAGACTGTGAGACTGGGAGACTGTGTGTGTGTATGTGTGTGTGTGTGTGTGTGTGTGTACAGGTATAGTATGTGTGTTTGTATTGAGATAGGCTCTTTCCCAGCACACAAACAATGACTGAATAGCTGTGTTTCTGCAATCTTAGCATAAAGTATGAAAACCAAAACACGCTACCCTCGTTATTATGTTCTCTGTGAGGCCAAGCGGTCAAAATTGAGATTGCAAATCTACAACAGACTTTAAAGGTTCACTACCCGATGCCATTGATTCCTATTCACTTCACACACAGTGACTGCTCTTAATCAGGAAGGTTAAAGCACTGTTGGTTTGAATTAAAAGTGTGTGGTATTGGGTTGCTAGCTTTGAGAGCCTGCAAAAATAATAATTGAGGCCTGTCAGTGGGTATGTGTGGCTGTAGAGAGTAATATTGTGGAATGTTCTACTGTATAGCCATTTGGTGGCAGTATCTACACTATGCATAGCTCCTGCATACAGGTCATCCTGCTTGCAGTATATTGTAAATATATTGAATATGCATTGAAGAAATGTACCACTAGCCAAAGCTTAATTCAAGTCAGTTATTGCAAAGCCTTTTCCTTAACATTTAAGATGGCCTTAGACATTTATGTATGCGTTTCACAACAGTTTTACATTAGTTCCAGCAAATTAACAATTAAACACCTTTCTCCACAAGTTTAATCAGAGTCAAGTGAAAAAACCTATAAGGCTCATGATTTTGCAGCGGCCATAGGGAATTTGGAAAAATACACAAAAAACAGCTAAGACACACATACCCAGCCCCAGCTGTCAGTGACCCCTCTACATCTCACACAGCAGGGTTACAGGGAGTCAGACTGACTGGAGGGCCATATAAATTGTAATTGATCCGTGGTTCAATTTTCTACCCACTCTTCCTACCCCCAAAGATAGCCTGACATCACAAATAAGTAGAGGCCAGAGTTTGCAGCTGGAAAATGTTGATATGATGTCACATTTAATAAAATAAGTACTCTTTAAAATGTTGCTCATGTGAAAGTGTTAAACAAAGAGTCACCATCACCAAGGCGTATTTACCAGTTTGACTAAGTAGAATTAATAAAGTATACTAATTAAGTAGAGTTCCTTTCTATTCAGTAGACTTAAACATTAGCTAAACAAGACCGTATGGAGATTCCTTAGTTAATCCCCTGTAATGCCACTATCCTATTAACCTGGCATTCCGATGAAAACAGGTTTAGCTCTATAGATTAACATGCTAATTTGTTTTTGAATGTGCCTGGCTGTGTTGTTTTGCCTTATTGGATGTGTGCCTTTAGGGCTTAAACGGGAAATCAGACATCAAAGTGAAAGAAGCTGAGACCTTTTCTGTCTCTTGATCCAAGAACTTGTCCCAGACAATTGAATGGCTTTGAAGGAAGGGTTGCATGCAGACACAGACTCCTGTAAATCATATTGTCTGTGTTAATGGTTTACATAATAAATCTAATGCCATTCATGTATTCAAGGTTGTTAAATGCCAGATTGGATGTATTCTTCAAGGTCTTGATGACACTGTCTGGCATATAGCCCACATTTATGAACAATGGTTTGAACTGCAGAACCATCATGTTGATCCAAAGTTGAACCTACAGTACATAACAGAAGTAGATACAACCTACAGAAAATATGGTCATAATGTAATTCTAATTCTAAATCTAATTTAGTCAGTTAAACTGTCTGTACACCTTTTTGCATTTCATCATCCTGTGTCACTCTTTTTGCCATATTTCCATATTTGTCATAAATAATATAGGTCTATGTACAGTATGTGATACATTTGAATGTATGTTACTGACTCACGTTTTTATGATGTCACAATTAGTTCTGGCAGGCCATGGAAGTCAGCGTATCCATTACACCCAGCTGAATCACCCTAATCTATTAGCAGGCCCTTAACAGGCTTTGTTTTAAACAGGTCCCCTTCATTTTCCCTCTCTTGCTGTGTCCATTGCAGCTCCTCAACTCACCTTGAGACAACCCTAGCCTTGAACCACACTGGTTTTGTCAAGCTTTACAATTTTCCTTGATTTACTGTATCAGTCAGGGAATTCTCAATTGAAAACTGTCAGCTGTGTAGAAAACAACCAACCAGGTGGGTTGGTGCTGACAGCAATGAAGTATCTGTGTTGAGTAAATCATCCCCATGTGGGTCTTGTTCTGATTGGTGAAACATGGTTCAAACATAATTATTTGATTGACACCTATTATAACCGCCTACAGACATTCCACACAGCTTAATCCATCACTCAAATAATTTCTCTTTTGAGTTTAAATATTTGGAGGTATTGCTACAGTATGCATATACTATATAATATACATACACAATATAATCTTAATGTCATGTATTACTTTACTTTTGCTGGTGACAATTGACAACAATAAAAGACAATTTTTATCCAGAGCAACTTATCAGTATCGGAAAGCGGGTGAATACTGTTATTCATTGTGTGCTGTGCATTGACGCACATATTTGAAAAGCATGGCTGTGACAGAAAGCGACACCCATCTGGTAGGAAAGATATCCTGATCATGCATTGCGAGGCTCTGCCATTGTACTCTAGTTGTGCTGAGTCATGCAAATTCTCCACATGTGGGACTTGACTGCATAATTTCTGGCAGCGGAAGACTGCATTCACATGCTTCACTTACTGTATAATACTAATCTTCCCTCAGGGGTCCATAAAAGTGCTATCGTATCCTATCTGGGACAACGGTTGTAACTATGAATGTATGAATGAGTGTTTTGGATATTCAATTCTTATTACTCTTGCATATAAAGTAGAATATAAACTTTATTATTGTTGCCCAATATAATCCTCTATCCATTTGGAAACCATATCATCGTAGCTTTGTCCACTTACATTTTGTTTTTCCCTTTTTTTTCTGCTTTTATTAAACAATGAATATTTATTGTCTCCTTCAGCCATATCCCCAAAGAGACTATTTTAGCTAGAGTTGTTGGCTACAGTACTTGCACATGCAGATAAGCACTTCCCTCCGTCCCCGCGGAGACCAAGCCGTATGAGCAGGCTAGCAGTGGGCAGACAGAGCATCACTTCCACAGATAGCTGCCTGATTTCGCCCCTGGTTTGTTTATCATGGTTACGTGAATTGACAAGGGGCCCAGGCCCGCTGTGTCTCCGCTGTCTACCTGACTTTGTCTTAAATGCCGGAACACACGCCGGTGTGCGTTCTGCCCGCGCCCATCGTGCCAAGCCATGTCAGAGCAGCGATATGAGATGCTTGAGCCCTGTAAGCACAACACCCAAAAGTTCCAGTAGGATCCATTTTGTGAAAGGCCTCTGTAAATTGGCTCCTCAATGGGTCTCAGTTATATAAACGCCAAAGCCTCTTTTCATATTTAGCAAACAGAGTGATTCACAGATGATAGAGTAAGAATAACAGCACCACCCGCTTTATAATAATAGTGATGCAAGAGAAACCTATACTCCAAATACAGCAAGAGACCTTGGTACAGGACGTACAAATGTACTTTCTCTCTCTTCATCTACCTCTCACTCTGTCAGCCTCCCCCTCTCTCTCTCTTTCTCTCTCTCCCCCACATATTTTCTCCCCCCTGTCAGTCTAAATGGCCCCCTTGCTCCCCGCCCCGATTCTCTCCATCTCCCTCTCAGTTCCTTCACTCTGTCTCCATTTACCTGCCGCCCTCAATTCTTCTGTCTGCACTTCACCTTTCCAATCCCCACCCCCTCCACTCCTCCTCTTCCTCCTCCTACCCTATTCCAACACTTAGGAGGAGTTAGTTGCGGAGGTGTTACTCGAGTGCCAGACCCTGCTGCATTTCTCCCTGGCTGCTTTCTGAAGCATTGCACCACCCGGCAGCCATCTTGGTAGCTCCCGGGCAGTTATTTCAGGCTAATAAGCTCAAGCCCCTGTCTATGTGAATGGAGAGAGGGCCATAACTGCACTATAATTGGTTACTGGGACATAAAAGCTGCATGTATAGAACAGCCAGTCAAATCTGATGAATAAAAAATGCTTTAAATGTTTGGTGACTCCCCCAAAATAAGGTTTAAAAAACATATTTTCCCCCCACGGTTACTCTCTATGCACGCACTACTATGTGAGCTTTCAGCAGTGCAACCATACAATTGGCTTATTAAGTTAACTGTTCGCTGTTTTAAAGCAGACTAGGCTCTTTGGGAGAAGGGGTGGGATATGTGCAGCCAACTGCCTTTGGTGTTACAGACTTCTCCATAGAGTGAGCCATCCGGGTTCAGAAATCTCTAAGTGGTCTGTCTCCTTTATAGACTTGTCAGACCACTATGCTCCTCTGTACCAAAGACATTTTACATGTCTCTGGTATAAGACAACGGAACAACATGTCTGGATATAGAACACTAGTGTTGCTGCATGGTGTTGGATTGAGTCAGTAGCCCCAGTGATTTAGCTTCATGGGGACTGGGTGTGTGGTTTTAGCAGAAAAAGAGGGCTTTTTTGGAGGAAGATGTTTTATTCAACACCTGCTTGTGGGTCTCTGACAGCAACAGTTGTCAGTATCTCCGGGGCTTCCTAATGTGTGTGGATGGAACTTTAATCTCACAGGAGACATCTATTTACCCACTGTTTACAATACCTTCTCTCACCTCTTTTTCATTATCACTCCCTCTCCCGGAATCCTGCTGTCTTAATGTCCACCATGCTGTCTCTCCCTGGGTTCACCTGTATTGACTTGTTGTCAGCTCTGGTTCCCTGGGGCAGGGAGTTTAGTGCTGGCTATCATTCTCACAGTCACCTCTGTCTGCTTGATCAGAGCACGCTGCACACTCTGTACTGTAGATCTGGCCATGATTGGCTGCTGCTGGCCCTGCTGCTCAACCTCACATATGTACAGTATACTGTATAATGTAGTACATATACTGCAAATATGTCTTATTGCAATTCTATTATGGCATTGTATAATGTTGCCATACATAATGTTAAGGCAATATTGTACTGTAATTGGAATCCTAATGATATTATGCATCAATGTATACTTTAGTATGTAATTTTTCCATTGAATGTTGCACTAAGCACACATGATTGACCGTGGAGCTACAGTAGCACAGCTGCAGCTGAGAGATCCAAATCTAAATTGTAGGCTGTCTACAGTGCTGGATACTCAGTGACAGATACAGACTAAAGAGGAGCCCATTTTGGGCCACATCACTTTTCCTGCCACTACATACTGTAGCAGAAACATGTGCTTCCTTTTAACCCCGCAATGCTGCTGTTTGTGAATATAATGCTCCATTTAGTCTGATTGTGATGACATATTACTATGGATGGGAGGACATTCGCTAAATTGCTGCAATGTTATTGTTTTGAGTTTAATTCCAGTGAGGGGGATTATTTTTCAGGAATCTTTTCTGGATTTTTTTATATGATATAATCAAATTGGTCAATGCAATTGACACCATTATATCTACCTCTGCACAATGCCAGAAGTTGTGTACAATTCAAGTGTTGGAACGTGATCAACACTGTTTGAATTGGACAGATAAGTGGTTGAGGATGGATGGATGGAGTTTGGCTGTTGAATTTGAATTGGATTAAATGACCCTTCACACCATCTTCATTCAACTACTCCCATCAGAGGAGTACTACTCCCATTTGAGCACCTCTGGCCAAAAAGAGAACCTACAAATATGTTTTCCTTCCCACTACAATAGCCATTAAACACAAGGCCAAATAGACTGACAATACTGATAACTTATTTATAGAATTGCTTGTGTTTTAATGTTATTTGATTGCATGTGATACACTAATAATAAACAATACATTTTCTTTTATGAAATTAAGTTAAATTGTATCTATTTAAGCCATACAGCACTGCAGTGGTTGCCCTGTATGCAGCCAGCTACTGTTATGGAAAACTATTATAGTATAGTATCTTCTGTTAATCTGCAGATGGCTACTGTTGTCCAAGTCAGACCACAACAACCAACATAACATTAAGCCAGGGCAAATTTGATACAATACAACAAATTAACATATATACCGCCAATATATCGGTGCATCCTTAATAAAAGTACATTTAATTGACAGAATAAAAGAGCGAGAGACTGTTCAGTTGAAATTAATTTAAAATTAAAGGCATTCTCAAGTCAATTCTGAATGGTGCACAACTCTGGTTTGCACACACACACACACACACATACATGCACACATGCACACACGCTACACTTCACAGTGTTCTGGTCCTGAGTGGCAGAATGATTTATCTCTTAATGCTTTATATCTTATAAGATAAAGCATTGAAGCTTGCCTCATATACCGTAGGCTAATCTCACACCATATTGTACACAGCACACACATTAAAATGTTATAATGTTAAAATGTCTTTTTCATGTTAAGATATAAGATTTCCAAAACATTTTTTAAATATAAGATACATTTAGACTCTAATCTCTACACTGAACCTGGACTGGACCTGATAATAAACACTGATTGATCCCCCTGTGCTTACCAAGCGTCCATTGCTCTACACTTTGCTGGTAAACATATTAAGCTAACACTAATGCTAACACAGAGTTCATAGGCCGCTCAACTGTGAAATAGACCTCAAAGTGCACATAATCGCTTCATAATGAGCTCAATGCCTTCTGCATAATCATATTGAATTCATGGGAACTTTAATTACCCAATGCCCATAGAGTATTTGCATGCAAAAAAAGGCTTGCAAACTACACCCTAAAGGTGTTAGAAAGCAATACAGGTGTTGATCATGAGGATAATTGCAACTGTAGCAAAAATTAAATGCAGTATGTGTATACATTTATTACTGTTTTCAGCAATAAACAGCTGAATTAAGGGTTTGTGATTAAAGCAATTGTTAGCAATTGTAAGCTAATATACTTTTTGTGAAATTCACCAAATATCTCCTCGCAGTCCGATAGCTTTCCATTCTTTGTGCATGCTAAAAAATATACACACAAACAAAGCAGCAAACACCGCACACAACAACAATTCCCTAGGCTTCGCAATGCATTTCAAATGTGTGGGGCGCACCCTGTGGCATTGAAGGGGGAGGTGTTTTTGTTTTGATTTGAGTTTGAATTTAGCAAGCATTCTTTAGAATGACTAGCCCTACCATTCAAAAGCCCAGCCAGAAGGATAGAGAGTCAAACAAGCCATAGTGCATACTGTACTATAGAATGCAAGACTGCAGGCCAATGTACACTTATATATTTAATGGTAATGCACATACTGCATGCCATTGCAAGCGATGGTCAGTATACTCACTGCATCTGTATACAGTCACATTGACTAATTGTGTAGGCCTATTTTGGCTGTACTTAATCACAACTGTACAAGTTTATACTACTATAATGTAAACGTATCACTTATCTCAGAAAATGACAAGAACTAAAATAATCATGACTATTTGTTATGACAATAACTGCTAAGTCATGGTAAGTCATGACTTTTGTGTCTAGACAAGAGAAACATAATAAAAAACCACTAGCTCATGCCTGGACAAACCGGACGAAAATCGTCACCTTATATGCTAATTGATTTGGTTTGGCTGCCATATTTTTTACTCCATCCTTAGCAACAGCTAGGCTACCTTTACATTGAACTACCTTTACCTTCCCTGAGCAGAGAGGTGTCACTTGACTGAGTGTTCTCAACAATAGACTGGAAAGTGGTAACCTACTGTAATGTAATGTTCTGAAATTCCCCTCCCCAAATACTGTATGAACACGATTTTCCCTTAATTTAATGGTGTTTTCAATTTTCTACCCATGATCTGTGATCTGCAAAGGTACACTGGTTGTCAATGGCACAGACTCACATTATATAAGAGCTTCTAATTACTGACACTCCACCATATATAAAACACATCACTCACTTACCTCAAAGGATGAATTTAAAGCTCCTGTGATGTTACCATAGCAACTTATTTTAGTAAGAGTGCAGCTATGTCCGTCAGTACGTTTTGTAACTATTGCATTCTTTTTGGGGATAACCAAAAGAATTTATTTAAAGGTGTGACATGCATAGCTTAACCTTCAGCAGCTAGCAAACATCTTGTAAACTCGCCAATGAAGACCTAAACATACAGTATCTGAAATGCACTGTAGCCTGTCAAAAACAAAATCTATATACCCATAGATTAACATGAGCACTGGTGTAACCCAAAATTTAACAGAATAAAAACCGTATTGGGAAGGTCTATGGAGGGTCTCCCTAGTGCATCGTGGGTAGGATAATCTATTAGATAATTTCAAACACAATGCTGCTCTTACTCTCCTCTTCTTTTCAAGTAGAAATGTATAGCTTTATACTTTTTGCCTAGATGTTGAAACATTTCACCATACTTTCAGAGTCTAGCAGCCCTTCCAACACTGCATTACTGTCAAGTTTTTGACCAATCATTAAAGAGGTATCAGAGATTATAGTTACAGAAATAACGCTGTTCAAACATGAGGACATGACCAACTCCTCCCCCAGTTGAAAACTGAGCATGTGGCGGCAATTCTAATTCTACAGCTTACACAGACATATGATGTGCACTGCTGGCACAACAAGGTAGTGCGTTTGAAACCCAAGGACAACAGGAGGGTTAAAAGGCATGAAAAAACAAACATACATAGTTTAAAAAATGTATACAATTTAAAAATACACACAGCACTGACACTAAAGAGACCTACACAATCAGACATAATCAGATGGAGCCATCTGCTGACATAATAGCGTAGTGCATTTGAAACCCTAGGACAGGAAAGTAATAAAGAATAAGAGGAACTCACATTGGAGGGAAGGCATACTGTAGCAGACACTAGGTATTTAGTTATCACTTTTTAATTCTTAAAAAATACATGTCCTAAATACAATCCATTTTATTTTTTTAATGATAGAAGATATACAATACAGCACCAGCCGTGAACTACTGGTTAGTGGTAATTTCTTGTTCTTTCAACAATCTCTTCAGCAAAGGACTGTCTATACTAAACACCCACTCCTGAGTAATTGCCAATAATTACACTGTCATGTCACTATTTTTTCGGTGGCATTTCAGATTTACATAATGTGATGTGGCCTCTGTTCCTTGTGTCTCTGCAACAGAAAACTCCCACTTGAAACAACCTGTACTTTTGATTATTTGTCATCATTAAAATAATTATACTTTCCATTACATCCTCCTTATTATTAAAGTGGGCAAATAAGCAACACAAAAAATTTGAAAAGTTAACAAGAGGGGTGATAATTAGATCTCGATACATTTAATTGTCACTTTTCCTCCTCCTCTGACCTACTGTATAGTGCTAAAAAAAAATTGTATATAGGCCTATTCTTTTTCACTCTAATGTCTGGTTGTGTCTAGAACACCATTGCATATTGATTGTTGTTTATAAGGTAAGAAATACAATTATCTGTTTATGACCAAGGGTGCTTAATAGAAGTGTCTTTATTTTTAGGCTTAAATGGTGCATGTTATTGCTGGGCCCTAAATGTTAAAGTGGAAGAGAGCTCTTTCAAGTTTATTTCTATTATGCTATATTGAATGTAGGGATGTTAATGTTAATGCGTTAATAATGTGATAGCTTTGGAAAATTTAACTAATGGAACATTTAGTCTGCTGTACATTTTCCAAATTAACTAATGTAAAATGTAATCTGTTGTTGTGTCCATTCTGGGGCTTGAGTTTTCCATGAGTTATGATTAGATTTTAATTAGATTTTGATGATTTAATGGCTAATAAATAAATGTTCAATACATTTGCACAAAACAATCATAGAGGCCTATAATACTCCCCATTTAAGGTAGATTTTGAACAGATAAAGAAATCTGTGATTCATTTGCTAATAACTAGAGGCAACCATTGATTAATCACAATTAAAAATGTCAACCTATTGGCAGCACTATATTAATAGAAAATACTGCACTGTGTGAAATGATATTACTGATATGATTGTGTTTCTGAATTGTTTTACACAACTGACAATCTTTTTCTGTCCCAACTTCACTGCTGTCAGTTCACCTTACACACTATGTTTTTTTTGTACTGTATTTATGAATTTTATGTGTTGTTGAGCTTTATTGCATTTGCTTATTAATGGTTTGGTTGCATTAAATATGGAATTATTTTTCAATTGTCAGACTGGATTTATATTTGTCTGCTCTCTATTTTAATGAGCCTCATTAGAGAGAAGTGGTTGGCGACTCAATCCCTGCTGACATGAATTCTCCATCATTATATATTTCACCACAGTCAAAAACGAAAGTAAACAATAAGACCTGGTGCCATGCTTTCTCATTTCATTAGCTGCAACTCTTCCATCATGCTCCTCTAAACTTTGAGTGTCTATATCTGTCATTAAATAAATGCAACCATCTGCAGATTAAAACTACTGCGATCACGATTCAGGGACACCTTTCAAAGTTTACTTTTTGAAAGTGGAAAGAGTTAAGCTAAAGCTCAAGCCCAGCAGCTGAAACGTGTCTTTGCCCTCAGTTAAATGAGACTGCTGTGCTGCCAAACATCTTGTTAATTGTGCTCACCATTGCTACCGGTGCCCAGCTTGATGCCAGCAGCAGTAGAAGTCATTGAGGAGGATATCTCCATTAATGAGCTCAAAAATGTTAGTCATTATGATGCACATTTCTGGAACCAATTCATGGATGATCTAGTAAGAGGTAGCCTGGTGTAACCTGACCTGAAAATTCACTTTGTAACTAGGGTCTGGACACGTTCCCATTTGGACGTTTTCGTAGTCATTGCTTCCTACTGGCCATCGACTGTCTAATTTTGAAACTATTGGACAACTATTGGATAGTCTTTAACAAATCGGCGCTGCTACAACGGTTTGTATTGCTCCACCTACCTCTACCACCATTTTAAAACACACGCTTGACCTAAACGTCAAAGGCCTTTGATTCAGTGAGTACTTTTTAACAATTGTTCTTATATTTATTATTTAATCCTTGCTTTATCTTATTTGTGAAGCACATTGAATTTGCCACATAGTATTAAATGTGATAAAGCTGCCTTGACTTGCCTAACAAGGTTACACAACTTTAACTTACTGCTTCTTGTAGTTCACTGCTTAGCCAAGAGAGAGAGAGAGAGAGAGAGAGATCTAGAGGCCTGCCTTGGTATGACAAATAGTGTTCTGTCCTTGTCCTGGAGTTTACAGCAATGCTGCATGGATAACCAAGAGGGAGTTCTTTTGAAGAGAGTGTGTGAGTGTTTGTGTGTTTCATTTTGCAAGGCTAGGCTGTGACAAACATCACTCCTTGATTTGTCACTGGAATTAGTGGTGGAAACCAGCCTTAGAAAAACTGTTGTTTTGATTTTAGACTGATAGCGTACGCCCCTCCCACACCTGAGTGGCTTGCACTCCTCTCTACTCCCCCTCTACACACCATATAGGCTCACACTGTACACTGCCCCTCCTCCTGTAACCACACACACAGATGGATGCAAGTGGATATGAGTTATAAAGCTGAAACGCAAGGTTTTTCACCATTATAAAGCAATTAAGTAGTGTTCAATAGCTTATGTATAGCATGGTACCGACAATAATTAACTTTAATGGGCTAATTGTTTCTATTTTTTATTTGCATTTTTTTTTTGTTGCAGACAAGAGTCGCATGTCTTGCAGTAAAAATAGGGGAACACACTCACATTGATAGTAATTACAAAGATAAGCAGGCAGGTATCAGACGTTGTGTGTTACATAATGATAAGCAATATACTAATATATATATATATATATATATATATATATATATATATATATATATGT
>JAODUG010026694.1:0-19918 GCA_027564795.1 Aphredoderus sayanus
AGTCTCTGTTTTTATATATATATATATATATATATATATATATATATATATATATATATATATAAGCTCCAATTATTCCATGTGAAATATTTTTTTATTCACCCAGCCAACCATTTAAGAACGTATTACATTATTGGGAAAAGGTTATGTTACTGGTTCCGAAATGTTATTATAGTGCAAATTATTACATTAATGACATTTATTCCATTAAGAATGGAAAAATTGTTATTAGCCGTTATTACATTACTGGCTGCTACCACAAATACCAATAAATATATAATATGGAACAAATACTATCTTTCACTTTTTTTTTTTAACAATCACTTAATTCAATAACTAAAATGTAATTGACATTTATTTTTGTGACGATATATTAAAGATTGTGTAAAGCAAATACAGAGATTTGTTTGAAAATAAGTTTGTTTGAAAAACAAACTTAAACATGTAAACATGTGAAAACACTTAACTATGGGGGGATTACATACTTAATACGTATGTAATACTTTATCATATGTAATACTTCATCACTTGCAGTACTCTGTGTGAATTAATGCAATAAGGTTGTATTAATTGTTGTGTTTGTCTTATACAGAAAATAGTGTGGGATCATCAAGAATGTAACTAGATAATTTTGCAGCTGGGCACGTTAACGCGTTATTATCGCGTTAACGCATTAATGAATTAATGCCGACAATTATTTTATCGAGTGTTAACGCACTTCATATTTTTTTTAAAGACAGTTTCTCACTGGCTCTGAACACGGACTGACCATCAGAAGGTTCGGGAGATATGTCCATTCAAGGCCGAAGGCGGGTGATAAAATCATTTTTAAGTTTTAAGTTTGATCTCTTTAATGATCCGCGATCGGGCCAGCCGGCTGCAGCTGAACACCGTCTCTGTCACGGCGATGTGGCGCTATACGACGGTCAGACTGGACCAAACTAATAGAGGACAACGGGTATGGTTGTAACAATTGCTTCAGCAACTTTAACTCCATTCAATTGTACTCTGGTCTCCAGCTAACCTGTCCTTTC
This sequence comes from Aphredoderus sayanus, assembly GCA_027564795.1. Lineage (NCBI taxonomy): Eukaryota > Metazoa > Chordata > Actinopteri > Percopsiformes > Aphredoderidae > Aphredoderus > Aphredoderus sayanus. The sequence continues at coordinate 1,035 of JAODUG010026694.1, forward strand.
CTCACATGGAGTCAGTCTGCTGCCTGAGTCAAATAGACTTTAAAAGACTGGCAGACACATTTCAGTCTCTTTTACACTGCCAGGGCATTCTGTAAAAAATATTAAAATAAATCCGTTCTTAGTTGTATGATAGGGGATGGTTTTAACACTTTTTAAATAAGTGCTACAACCCACCCCACCCCTGTCAGCCATTGTTTAGCTAGATGTATTAGGACTGTGGTTTGAGATTAACATGAGAACAATGTATCACATGTTGCCAAAGAAACTGCATTGTCATCTAATATAAGTCATGCAATGTTATCTGCAATGGTATAGATACTAAACAAAAAAGATTCTTTGTCAAAAACTTTCCTTTTTTGGCTCAAAATCTCAGTATCAGGGAGCAAGTATGTAAATACTGAAATTATCTATTGTATCATATTTTATCTGGTGGAATTGGTGGTGTTACAACTCTCCCTGTGTAGAGAGCGGAGAGCCCCCTCCCAACATGTACTGAACCTCCTGTTTACTGAAATATGATTTGCAGGTTCTATATAAATAAATGTGACTTGACTTGCTCCTTGATAAAAGAAAAACCTTCTACCTGCTATTTTAGTTTTGTTCATACAACTGCACTTTTACAATAAAAATAAGCAACAACACGACTTTTGAATTCATTATTGAATTTTGCGCGCAACTGCGATTAATCGCAGAAAATCATGTGAATAATCGATATTAAAATTTGTACGTTTTGCCCAGCTCTACTATTTAATATGATATGCATATTTCTTAATTTATTCATGATCCACCCCCAGACCACATAGATAGAATCATAATTGTATACAAAAAAGTGTATACATTGCACACTGTGGTGTCTTCTTGACAACAGCATGTCATTGTGTTCAAACAGCTCAGACTGTATTTAAACATTATGACAAATAAACCTGAACTTGAACATTTATATTCTAGCACTAACTGGTCTCCCAGCAAGAGGAAAATGTCTGTGTGCAGACTGACCTTGATGATGACTCTCTGGTCTGTCTGCTCCTCCAAGAGGCTGTCAGTAGGATATGACTCAATCTGCTGCCGGATGGCCGAGGCAATGGCTGGGACAAAGGCCAGCGGGTTTAGATCCAGGTCATCACACAAGATCTCCGCAAACATTTCCGGAGTCATCAGCTTCTCTGTTCAGTCACAAATACTGGAGACTTAAAAGGCTTTACTAAGGCTAGGAAAAAGATATTGGGAGAGAGCTTATTGGACATTTTTCTAAATGGTTCTCTACTTGGTAATTAATATAATCTGCCCTCCTTTCATCTGAGCAAAAGCAATTTGCTCAGATGTAAATGTACAGTTACAGAAGTGGTAAAATATTTAAAGATCTCAAAGTCTTCCATATAAATTCTACATGGTTGCTATATTGTGCTATAATATAATATATTAGAGTGGTAGATTGTAGCTGTAAAATGTTAGAATAGAGGCTATATTACAAGTAGCTTTTGGAACTATGCTGGCTACCATTCATGTTCCAGGTGAAAGCGTCTCGGAGCTTCTGTCCTTCTATCTCCATGTCTAGCCGAATAGGGACCAGAACCTCAGCCTGGGTGGCATTCTCATGGATCACAGCTGGGTCGTGATCATCAAAGCTGGGCATGACAATCAATGGAAAGTTACCCTAATGAACATGCATCATTATACCACAAATGAATATGTTGTTTGCACTTCCAGAAAAAACAATGATAAGCTTATATGTACACAACTGTAACGTAGTTTGAGCAACTCTAATCAGTCTAAGAAACAAACGAACAACACAAAATAATTAATGCTTAAGTTATCTGAAACCAAATGTGAGTTGAAATTACACAATGGGTCTCCAGCTTGAAATATAAAAGAAATATAATATAATAATATAATATGGAACAAATACTATCTTTCACCTAAAGCCTTCGCCCGGTGTCATCATAATCTTGTGTGGGTTACGCATATTACTTTGTTATTTGCTGTTATTTTATGGACAAAGGACCGCACCTCGTGGCAAGACCCCATAGAAAGTAAACTTGTTTTCAGGCTGGGAATCAGCCAACTATTATTTGATTGCCATAGCCATAGACTACAGTATTTTAACCATGGAGTTATTCCCTGTCTAATAAATAAATTTCAGGCGAGGCAGAATTTTAAAATTTCTCCTTCATTATAATGTACTATAGTAACAGCCACAATGTAACGGACACTGGAAACATATTATCTAAGGTCTTACCTACCCACATAGCCCATGATTATGCATATTGCCTGGTGGTTGTGGAGCTACTATTGATTCATTTTGGGTATGTCTGTCAGGCAAGGCAAACATTTAAATGTTTTAGGGCTACAACAACCTCTCTCTTGTTTTCGTCACTTGTTTTCTGGACTCTCTCCCTGATATTCGTGCTGAAAGTCATCACTGCTCAGTTTTGTTACATTTTGCAACAATGCAGCGAATTTTTTCATTGATTCTCAAGTAGACGCCTCGTGGCTAAGGAACCAAGGCCACGATGATTTGAGCTTGGTAACTTTGACATTAAGATTAATCTTTTATTTTAATTTTATCAGTAATAACTTTAGTAAATATCACAAGTTTCGTGGCTTTATTGTCTTAATTACAATTCGGTAGTATCGCCACGTTAGGAGGACTCGAGACACCAGCTGCCGTCAGACCAAAATACTCTGAAGCCTCCACAGACGAGCTGATTCAGCTCTGATCCACAGCGAATCCATTGCAAGCTGACCGGCACGCCCACGAGACAAAGACAGTAGCCTCTCACTCAGATGAGAGTGAGGAGTAATCTGAACAGACTACGTTTCAAAGTTTTCATTAACGAAGAACCAACGGACAGCAAACTCAACACACCACACTTGGGTATGTCATTCTCCACGGAGAAAAATCGTTGCAGGAACGCTGCCATCTCAGCCTCACTACCAGGTGGGAGGGTCGCTAGTCGACAAAGGAACGCCCATCGACACAGACAGCTTGGGGTCGCTTAACCCTCACCCCTATAGATTACTCAAACCAACATGCGTGGGAGACCCACTCCGCCTCGCTCTCCAAAACCAACAGATGACCAGATCATTGCCACGGAGCCTCGGGATGAACTGCCAAACCAGTGACAGCAGACCGACTGACCCATCCCCTCGGCACCACATCAGAAAGGGAGGTGTGTCTTGTCTTATGCAGAACCGATGTCTGATCTCTCCTCCCCTTTCAACTCTGTCCTGCCCTGTTAGGGAAATAGCCACGCGGCTAAAGCTAACATAGGCTAGAAGAAGGAAGCATAGGCTAGGTTAGAAGGCTAGGCTGGAAAGGAGCTAACTAGGCTAAGCTAAGGCTAGTTGTTTAGCAATCGTCAGATCAGCGCAGAATAGACCAGCTGGATGCAGACCACTTCACGCTGTTCAAACATGCTACGTTATTTATAACGGTTGATAAGGTTGAATCTCTTATCGTGCATTTTGATGTTTTATGAGGAAATCTTACGTGATGTTGTACAGTTTTATATGTTCCTTAGCTATAGGGTATAATCATTATTATGCAACATGTACTTATCATAACGGATCAAATATGCCATGTAGCCTACTTACTTCGGGTAGGCTACTAAATACAACTTTCAAACGCAGGCTGGTTCTTTACAATGAATGAAATTAAAATATCTGTCTGGCTCAGGAGATTCAGCCTTTATTACACTGAAATTACATAATGAATCCTCACGTGAGTGAAATGCACTCAAATTCACTACTTGACACCAGATATTAATGAGAATGAAACCACACATAATTACAACTGAAAACCTCATTTTCAGTTCTGAGTGAGTAGTGTTCATCGTGTTATATGAGGGGTTTTCAGTTGTCATTGTGTGAGGGTGCATTCTCAGTATTATGTCTGAGACGTCTTCAGCAGTGGATGTGAGTGTAATTCAGTAGAGTTTGTGAGAGGCAAGATGTTTTCAAAAGTATGTATGAGAGGTTATTTAGAATTATGGCCTACCCCCCATAAATATAAAATAGTTCTAGACTACAACCATACAATAGAATGCAGTAGGACTCACCACAGAGGAAAGGTCCGCTTTTTATCACGTCCAAGGCGGCTGCGGTTAATGGTGGTGGAGCAAGGGACGGCATCCAGGTGGTGAGAACTGTTGGGCAATGTGGGAACCCATTGACTGTTCCGCTTAGCTTTCTGCTCCCTGGTGGTCAAGAACAGGAGGTCAGTAGGATTGTTACTAAAGCTGGTCTGGTCTAACAGAAGAATTGGACATTTGTCTAAGGCTGTCAAACTGGCTGTGGTTCTGGAAGGAGGGCTGCCACTGCCGGTTATAGGTTAAAAGTTAACATATTTCTGGACATCTTGCTTATTTATTAATCTATTGCTAAATAACTCATTCTGCGTTCAGGATGGTGTAACGTTTGTTACATTTACATTCAATTAACCGAAAAGGCAGTTTGGTTATAACAGGGAGGAATAACCAACCATGCTTGGCTGGTGCAGGAGGTTTGTGAACCCCTAGATTTAGTTTCACATCATTTCATGCATTTAATTTCCAAACAAGATGCCATTCATTTCAGGTAAAATAAGATGGTAAAGGTGGGATTTAAAAGTAATGATGGCAAATATTGTCACGCAAACATTTATAAAAACAGATTGTACATATGTAATTCAACTTTAAATATGTAGTTGAGAAGCACTCTCCAGGCTCATGAAATGCAGAAAACATACAGTCACACACATCACTGGAATAGGCAGGCTATGTAAAATAGGCTATGTAAAACGGCCAGCCGGCATGGCAGCACATAGGTATGTGACATTCAGAAGCTTAAATTCACATTCTCCATGCCAACACGTAAGGCATGTACCTGAGGTAGGCTGGCGGCTCCGTGCTAATAGATACAGCTTTGTATTTCTCATCATTGCCTTCAAAGATCTCCTCTACCTCTGATGCCTTCAGTAGGGTCACACTGGTGGCCAGGGTGGTGTAGCCATGGTCTGCAGGGGACAGGTAGGTTAAGATCATGTAATGGGGATTAAGAGGTCATAATAATAATAATAATAATAATAATAATAATAATAACAACAACAACAGATTGCAGCTGCAGTCTCTACTGACCGTGAGAAGAGTCCACTATTTTCTTCCGCTCTTCGACTGATGCCAGTTTTCTCCATAATGACGGGTACCTCTTATATAGGGAGCCTCTGAACATTCGTAGGTAGTTACCTACCTACAAGCGTGTATACACACAGGTCAGCTGTCTATACAGTAGTACACTATGCTATATGAATGAAGAATATTAATAATAATTTTAATAATACATTAAGCGTACTCATAGGCTTTAAAGAATGAGTGAAAAAGCTAACAATTTCAATACTGTAGTTATTAAACAATAAACAAAGCTGATATGAATGTACTGTACTACTGTAGTAACAAATGTACTGTACATTACTCCACTACTGTACACTGCTTCTGCATGTTGCTAAACCACACGTATGTGTATGTACTTTGTTAACGCGTATACATCATGGGTTTAACCCTCGTGATATACACAGAAATCTCCCATTTGGCCACACGATTGATTATGTATGATTTGTGTGTTTTTCAATAGTCATTGCGGAGTGTATTTATTTATTTATTAATTAGTATGTGTTGTTTTTCTGTGCCTTTTAACCCTCCTGTTGTCCTCGGTTTCAAACTCACACTTGTTGTGCCAGCAGTGCACATCATATGTCTGTGTAAGCTGTAGAATTAGGTTTAGCGCCCTCTATCTGCCACATAGAGCTAGTGATTTGGGTCATTTTGACCCAGAGGACATTACAAGGATTAAATCTCTATTACTGTATTGCCCTTGCTGCGACGTGAATTGTCCCATAGGGGATATTTTCAACACTCAAGAGCTCACCGGTAAGCTAATTCAGCTAAATTATTTTGTTTAACGCTTACTGGTACTGATATTACCATTAGCTAACGTTATCTGTTTACATTTATGACCAAATAACAAGCAATGAATGGACTGGTGCTATCATTAGCAAACTACTGTATAGCAGCTTTGTAGCGAGGCCGATAATATACTGTTACCACATCCTGTATCTGCTGGTGCCGGTGCTGGTACATTAAAAACAAATTATTGTGTCATTTGGTTAATTCCTTAACCTCTGATCCGATCATATAGAAGTCTCCATCCTCTTCCAGTTGGAACTTGACAGGTTTCTGACCAAACGTCTTGCTCAGCGCCATACTGGAACAACCATAGACCTATGCGTTAATGCGCAGGCGCCTAGAGGAAAGACACGCTGACGCTGCGCGATGACGTCAAGTCGTTCGCTCGATCTATATGCTGCTCAGCTACTCAAGTCTAAAACCCATGACGTATGAAATGTTTCACACATGGGCCAGCATTTCATATAAAATAGTGTGTCAGTATTAGCATAATTTTGGTCTTTAGTAAATCAGCAGGTTTTGATTCCAACCGTAATTTGAATCACTATCTTTATCTATCAATGAATGAGCAAATTGTCACTTGTTGGAATATAATAACCTATAATAATCATAACATGTTAAATTGCTAAAATTTAGTAATCTGCTTTGTATGAATAGGCAAAAAGGCAAGCTATTTGGAGTGGAGAAATACCGAGAGGCAGTAGTGTTCTAAGGGAGTCGAAGTGTGGAGTCAGATAAGAAGCACAAGGTCAAATTATGCCTTCTTTTCCCAGGACAGGCCCAGCACCAGGCAGAGAAGAAAACTCATGACGTTGCAGACCACAGCTCATCCTCTCAGAAACGCCAACTCCACCTTTAATGTTTGTCTATATTAGAGTGGGCCAGGGTGTGGTCAGTGTGGTCAGACTTCTCGAACTGACGAATAAGTTATTATTGGAAACTGAGGCCGACCTCTGACTTGTATTGTTATATCTCTTATTTAAGCTGATGTGTTAACCTGAAAAATATGTTTCCTCCTAATTCAAACTCCATCAAAGAACACGCAGGAATTGGGACCTGAATTACCCCAAATTCTTTTACACTACAGAGCAATCAACCAACCAGGCCTACACAATTTATTAAATTAACAGCACATTTAATTGTCCTATAGCTTTTAGTTGCTGTAGATTTATTATTTAGGCAGACTACAAAGCAATGAAATGGTAAATGTGTTCATATTCATATTGACGGTGTCAGCCATGCAGGGCCCATCCAACCATCGAGAGCTTGTTTTGAGCGGGGTTTGAACCAGCGATCATTTAACACTTGGCTCTACCCACTGTGCCACTATTGTCCTATCACAGAAGAGCTATAGCCTACTGATTTATCTATTGCCTTATTCCAACCTTTTTTCCAAATCATATTTTATATTTGGTCCCCTCTTCGGGAACCATCACCTTTTGCCACGTGTCCACCACGCCAGGCGCTGTGCTGAAACAGCCTAACTGGCAGTGCTAGGGAGTGCTTTTGAAGGCAGTTTTTTCAGCCGACGCTTTGGTTGCAATGATACAGATTGTCTGGGGAAATTCTGTAGCTGTACCATTGGAATCAATTGAAACATAATGCTGGCGTGACAAAAAAATGCTTTGGTGGACAGGTCCTTATTGTGGTGGAGAGGTTTGTGTGTCCCTATGAAACTGAGGGCTGTGTTGTCTGGAGCCTTGTGGTCCCGGTAGGGTCTCCCAAGGCAAGGTGGTCTCAGGGGAAGGGCCAGACTAAGAATGGTTCACAAGAATCATGTGATTCTTGGATTCTTGTCGCTCATAGACAAGAATCAAAGTGGACGAGTTACCCTGCCCGGAGGAAGCATGGGGCAGACCGGGGTGGTGGTTCCCCTCTTCAAAAAGGGGGACCAGAAAGTGTGGTAACAGGGATACTGTGGGAGGTGCTGAGGGAGGTAAGGGGTTCCCTTCTTAGGGCTATCCAATAAATTGTCTGGATTCTTGGCAGTAGATCAGACTCATTCCAGGTGGGTGTTTGTCTCCGCCAGGGCTGCGCTTTGGCACCAATCTTGTTTATGGTATTCATGGACAGGATATCAAGGCATAGTCGTGGTGGGGAGGGGTTTCGGTTCGGTGGCCTGGGAATCTCATCGCTGCTTTTGCAGATGATGTGGTCCTGATGGCATCATCTTCAGCACTCACTGGATCGGTTCTCATCTGAGTGTGAAGTGCTTGGGATGAGGATTAGCACCTCTAAATCTGATGCCATGGTTCTCAGCAGGAAACCTATGGAGTGCCTACTCCAGGTAGGGAATGAGTCCTGACCCCAAGTGAAGGAGTTCAAGTAAGTGTTTGCGAGTGAGGGGAGATTGGCCAGAGAATCGCAGCAGCGGGAGTGATATTGCAATTGTTTTACCACACTGTTGCGACGAAAAGAGAGCTGAGCAGGAAGGCAAAGCTCTCGATCTACCGGGCAATTTTCTTTCCTACCCTCACCTAAGGTCATGAAGGCTGGGTCTTGACCAAAAGAACTAGATCATGGACACAAGCAGCCGAAATTGTTTCCTCAGGAGGGTGGCTGGCATCTCCCTCAGAGATAGGGTAAGAAGCTTGGCTATCCCAGAGGAACTCGGAGTACAGCCGCTACTCCTTCACGTTGAAAGGAGCCAGTTGAGGTGGTTTGGGCATCTTGTATAGATGCCCCTGGAACACCTCCCTAGGGAGGTGTTCCAGGCACGTCCAGCTGGGAGGGGGCCTTGGGGAAAACCGAGGAGTAGGTGGAGAGATTATATCTACACACTGGCCTGGGAACGCCTCGGGGTCCACCAGTCAAAGCTGGCTGATGTGGCTCGGGAAAGGGAAGTTTGAGTCCCCTGCTGGAGCTGTTGGCCCCACGACCCGACCTCGGATAAGCGTTTGAGAATGGATGGATATTTTATATTTGTTGTATGCTAGCTCAAGGAATGTCATCTAATTTGAGGAACCCCATAAACAATTTCATTTTGGGGGATTCTGATTTAATGTGAAAGTTCACATTTAATCATAAATAGAAAAAGAAAGAAAATAGCAGAATAAAACAAGGTGGTTCACTTTTATAAACGTAATGTTTATTCATATATACACATGAATATATTAATATACCCAAGAAAGGAGAGAATGTACAATGCAAAACAAATCCCTATATACAAATTAACAATAATAAAGGACAAAATGGAAGACAATTACACATGGTTCTGCATTCATGGGAGAAAGGAAGGGTCAAACAACAAAAGACTTAACATTTTGTAAATCCTTGGTAAATGGTAATGGCACCAGAGCAAAGTCACAAAAACACAGATCAGACCGGTTTCCAGTTTATTCTCTCATAGACAGCAACTCAAAATCATATCAAATTGTCACAGGAACTACTATGAAAATAGCTCACAACAGACCACTCACTCCAACACCAACCTTACTGCTGAGGAAAAGCTTGTAACTTGTCAAAATTGGATAATTCAAAGGAATTTCTTACAATCTAAAGCATCAAAAAGTGTGATGAAAGCACACATCCTTGTGTGTAACAAGATATTTGGCTGTACTGTAGTAGTAGTAGTGATAATAATAACAACAAATAATAATATGTATTAGTATTATTACTTTAGATTGGTGCAGGAAAGAGGTTACATCTGTGGTTCTTTCTTTACTTCAAGACACTCCCTGGGAAATCCAATGTCATATTTATTTATTTACTTTGTTTTCCCTCACACACATTCATCTGTAAACAACTACTTCACAACACATCTACATGAGCAAGGGGAGGATTTTGACCAGTGGGAACAAGATGTGCCGTTCACAGTGCTCACCGGGACAATATGGATCAGACATCAGACATCACAGTGCCTAGGCTCGGGCACGCTGCCCGTACTCCTCTGAAGTGCTGTCACACATTATATTCCTGTTACAGTGGCTCGTTCTGATGATACAGAGAAAACCCCATTCGAGTTAAAGTAAGAAGAAGGCAACATATGTTGCAGTGCATTCCAATGACTAATGTGAAAAACTGACGAGAGAGAACAGCAGGGATCTCTCATGCTGTTTGTCAGCCTAGTGGCCTTTAACTAGATTGATATGGATAACTGGTCCAATCCCTTTTTGGCTCTTAGAAGTCCAAGACAATGAACAACTCCACCCCCCCACCACCCTTATCCCCCCTACATACTTTATCACCTGACTAGTTTTTGTTCAGTGTCAAATGTGATATAGGCTGACAGGGCTGACTCACTTTATAGCATAACTTATTCTTTCCAACAAATATATGTGATCTACAACAACATGTGTAGACATACATGCAACACACCTGGACAGCAACAGGCTCCACTACGTCTTAATATCCCACACAAGATAATGCTTGATTTTCCATATTTTCAGCATTAAAAAATATCAAACATGGAGCTCAAGAACTTATTGTTATTAATGCTATATGAAACTAAATTAGCTATTTGGAACACTTACAAATGTTTACAGGGGACACCTTCAATAAAGTGATCAAAATGTCACATTTCTGTCTGAAAGGTGCAAATAATATGCATACATATTTTATTTTAAGAAATACCAAATGAGAGCACTTCGTGAAGCTGTTTGTTTTGTCACAGAGGGACAGGAGATAACAGGATGTCAGTGATCCAACATGGCAGCCTTTCACCATGGTAATAATGCTCCACATTATCAGTGGCAGGCCTGTGACCAGATGCGGTATCCTGGTTGACGGGGAAGGCGAGACTGCAGTTTTCTACGGTCTTCAAGTTGAGCTGTAGCAATACCGTATCAAAGCAGAGAGCTGCTGGAGTCGTGTTGTTGGTTTTTGTTAATGTTTCCATAAACCAAACTTCCTGGATAATAGTTCCATTAGCTGAACATCAGGGACCACTGCAGGAGAACACCAACATGGGTATTCAATTAAATAACTCAGTTTGCTGCATGAATGTTCTCTGCAGATGTGGTCCCACATTTAGTGATTATGCTTTATAGAAAAATAAGAAAACAAAAAAACTCGGGACCCCATGGCGGCATGTAGTGGATAATTCCTCTATTTCACAGGCTTTCTTTACACCATTGCAGTTTCAATCATGGCAGCTCTTCTGATTAAAATTCAGACAGATTCAAAGCACAGGGGGTGACAATGACAAGCTGCATCTATTTTCTGTTCACAAACCTGAAAAGGGTTGCTGCTAGTATGAGCATTGTTTCTGAAGTCGTCCCACAAGGCAAAGGATTTTGGCCTAGTCACATTCATGAAGGGTCTACCACAGTGTGTTAGTCATTGCCAGCCTGCTCCTCTAGATAACTAGATCATATATTTTTCTCTCCAGGAGGTCCTACAAATCCCAGAACCCAGTTATCAGTCTGTCTCTGGCAGAGCTGACAGACCCAAGACTACAGTGTCACGAACACTGCTGGGAAGAGGAGTAGTTAGAAAATCCCTTTGGCGATTTTCAGGCCCTTCTGCTTCATGCGCGGCAGTGTGGAGCTCGTCACGTTCTTTGCCCGGAGTGGTCTCACTGGGCCGCGCTTCTTCAAGACAAAGTCATAGTTGGCAGTAGAGTTCATGGCATAGAAGACATTGGCATTGTCAGGGATTCGCAGCTCTACAGAGAAAAAAAAGAGATGTGAAAGATTAACAATTACAGTTTACAATGGGGTAATTTAGTGGATGCTTCTGTCAAAGCGACTTACAATGAGTACAACTGCAAGTATTACATGGGACCAGATACGGGTAAGGCATCTTGCTCAAGTTGGCCAAATCCAAGGTGGACCCAAAACCTTCTGGCTATGCCTGTGAGCACCCAGATCCTAACAGTCTAGTGAGTGCTGTACTCTGGAATACAATAGAAACATTGTTTATCTTAGCTGGTATGCTTTTAGAGACCCTCTTTGATTTATGTCTGAAAATATCCATGTGTTTGAAATAAGCATTACAGAAACAGTGTTTTTTTGGTTCGAGATTGACCTCTCTCTCAGGGCTCACAGCATACTGTAGTGGTCTAGTTCGACTCCCAGGTGCGAGTTCCCGGGCTACCTGTAAGCATTCTTGAGCAATATGACTAACTGCTCCTTGTAATACTTAATAAATAAATTACCTAATTGTAATTATATCCCGCACCCTACTTTAAAAAATAAATGTCAATCTAGGGCTGACGTTTTTGTCACTTTAACCAGGAATGGGAGCAAGCCCTCGGCAGGGGTCTCAGATGCCGCTGCACACCCCAGCCTTTATGTAACATCCTGTTGGGCCCATAAAGAGAGTCCAGAGCCCACATTACTTGTCATACATTATAAGGTGGGAGACAAAAACACCCATGCTTTACTGGACTCAGGAAGCACCATTAACCTGGTCCTCTCCAGAACCTGAGGAAGTCCAGGTGGCATGTGTAGATGGGAGACCTGGTTTTACCCAAAGACTTGTATCCATGTACAATTCCCCAGAGGAGCCACCATAATAATTGCCCGAAAAGCATCACAGCTGCCTGCACCACTCTTGATTGGACAGGATTGCTGACTCTTTTGACAGTAATGGAGAGCAAGCAGTCAGCCAACCTCCTCGAATCCAAAGTAAGAGGGCCTGGAAACCATCCAGCCCATGGACAGATGAATTCCCCAAACCCCCGACAAGAACAGATGTCCAAAAGACCTACGAACAGATCCTGGTTTCTACTGGCCAGTGGCCAGGAGTCAAGTAAGAAGTAGAGGACTACTGCAGGAGCTGTCCGAAGTGCCAAAAGATGGCTACTCGAAACCCACCACAGAACCCCCTAATACCCTTAACGTATCAGACCCCTGATCCCGACCGATGACTATAAATTCTTGGCAAAATGGCATGGGCCCTATGAAATAGTAGAAAGGGTGGGGGTGGTCAATTATTGGGCCTGTCAGCCAATTATTGGGGCTGTCCTAAAACCTAGCAGCTTTATCATGTAAACAAATTGAAACTGTGGCACGGCAATGAACCCTCAACCTATGCTTGTGGTGCACACTTCACTGTCCCCACAGAATGATCCACCAGTGGCCATTGCCCAGACCTATCTCCAAGCCAACAACAAGACCTGAAGGAGCTGCTACATCATGCCAAATGTTTTTTAAACCTGCCGGGTAGTGCATCTTCAGCCAATGAAATTAAAATAGAACCATGAAAGGTGGTGAGGCAGTGGCCGTACAGAATGCCTGAATCCAGAAGAACCGTTGTCCTTCTGAAAATGGGAGTGATTGAGGAGTCCTACCGCCATTGGTCCAGCCCCATAGTCCTGATGCCCAAGCCTAATGGCAGCCCCCGATTCTGCAATGAATATAGCCAAGTGAATGAGGCTTACCTGATGTCCTGGGTGGATGAGCACACTAGACCTGATATAAAGCTACTTGCAAGTCCCCTCATTCCCAGCTGTAAGGATAGATCAGGACCCAACACAGCCTGAGGGACTCTACCAATACACAGTCCTGCCGTTTGGAGTTACACAGGGCACCTTCCAGCATAATGGACATATTCCTGCAGCCCCACCCGACCTCTGCAGCAGCCTACATTGACAACATTATCATCCAGTACCTCCTGGATGGCCCACCTTAAGGCCACCCTATGGCAGGTTGGACTTAATACAAGTGCCAAGAAATAATTGGAAGAAACATGAGACCCCAAGTGGAACACATTAGAACCTGGCCCCAGCCAAAAACCAAGAGGTAAGTAAAGTCATTTCTGGGTTTAGTGGCGTACTACCAGAGGTTCATCAAGAGGTTTGCCATGATTACAGGCCCCTTCCATGATTTGACTTGGAGCTGACTCCTCCACCAGGTGGAATGGACGGAAAAGGACAAAAATGCGTTCCGGACACTAAAGCAGGCATTGTGCACAGAGCCAGTGCTGGTGACAGCAGACTTTGCAACATCCTTTATCCTGCAGACTGATGCGTCTAGAATTGGGATTGGAGTAATGCTCTCCCAAGAGGTGAGAGGGGAGGAACATTTGCCTATTGCACATTTCCTACTCACAACCTACAAACATTATTGAGACCAAGCAGCTCCACCAAACTGGAAAGACACAAAACAAACCTTATAAATCTGGAAATGCATCTCACAAAAGAACTAAATAATCCAGGGAGACTAGACTAAATAAGACTGATATGATCACTTTCAGAACAATTCACGTCAGGGCTATGTGGGTGTTTAAGGACACACTAAGATTATTGATTTATTTACCCTTTTCTTCTGAGATTTTCTGCATAAGCTCATAGTCCTCAGCCTTCTCTCTCTCCAGGTTGTGTTTGATCATCGCCTTCCTGATGACAACCGGAGTCTTGTCCTGGCTGGTCACCTGAGGCATGTGACCAATGGCAGATGTTAGAAGTTATATTCACATAATACACTACCGTTCAAAAGTTGGGTCACTTGGGAAAGAAAAGCAAATGTTTTTTGTCCATTAAATTAACATCAGAAAGACAGCTTAGACATGGTTAAGGTTGTAAATTACTATTGTCGCTGGAAATGGCAGATATTTTATGGATTAACTACATACTGTAGGTAACACCTGTGTTCCAATGGCATGTTGTGTTAACCAATACAGGTCTATACTTTTAAAGGGGTAAAATGCCCCTTTTCCACAGTTCCTTGAGGTATTAACCTGTTGTCCTCTGGGTCAAACTGACCCAATGCACTCTCTTTGTGGCAGATAGAAGGCGCCAATGCAAATTATACAGCTTACACGGACATATGATGTGCACTGCTGGCACAACAAGGTGTGTGTTTGAAACCAGAGGACAACAGGAGGGTTTTAAAGGCACAAAAAACATACACAAAGAAATAATTAATAAAGAAATAAATACACACAGCACTGACAATCGATCGACACAATCAGATGGCACCATCTGCTGGCATTACATGTTTGAAACAGGATTGCGACAGGAGGGGTAATGCGTAGGTGAAAATACAACACATTTAGTACAACAGTACCCTACACAAATTGCTCAATTTCAGTGACCTTTGCTTTTAAACATACCACTGCTCTGACTACATAGTGTGTAGACTATAGCTTATAAATTAGGAATCTGAGTTTTTGTGGGTGATGCAGCAAACATAGAACATGCTATAACCTTGTTTTATGAAAAAAAATGCATATCTACAGTTCATTGGAAAAATACAATGTGCAATATAGTGTGTGTACAGTAGAGTATGTGTATATAAGTATCAGGCATGAAAACTGGTCAGGGGTAAAATGCTGAGAAGGATACGACAAAAATTAGCAGCTCAACCCAGTTTGTGAGAAATTGCGTCCGTTCGCTCTTTACACGTATTTGAACAGAAGAATACACACATTCAGCGATATTGACTATAAAAATGATTGGAATGACTGGAATAATGAAATAATTAAATTTTGATCAGGGATCAGTGGACAAATATTCCTGTATTTATTTTTTATCATTATTTGTTTTTTACATCTTATGACACTCTGCTGCCCCTGACAGCACGTCACTGCACGCTATGTATTTTAACAAACTCCTAGAGATTTAATCTGAGTGAATTCTAAATGCTCCTGTGTGTTGTAAAGACCATATTAATTCAAATTTGTGGCCTCAGCATGGCGTTGAATATTGATCATTCGCCATGAAACATCATTTTCATATAAATCCAGTGTACATGCTCACACATGCACCAAACTGTACAGTGTTGCCGAACGTCCAACCTTGATGACACCCATAGCGCAATATTCACTCATT
Organism: Aphredoderus sayanus; assembly: GCA_027564795.1. Classification (NCBI taxonomy): domain Eukaryota; kingdom Metazoa; phylum Chordata; class Actinopteri; order Percopsiformes; family Aphredoderidae; genus Aphredoderus; species Aphredoderus sayanus. The sequence goes on from JAODUG010026694.1 coordinate 16,689, forward strand.
CATAGCGCCACCTACTGGCAACAGGAAATGTCACTTTTTACTCTGTGGGGTTCTGCTACTAGACAGTTTGCCATATGCTCTTCAATACTATTTCAGAATAGTCACAAGACATGGGTTATTGCATGATATGGTCATTGTGAGTTTTTGTTCCAAGGCCTGTCCATGGCTTGGCGCTAAAGTCAAATCCTTCACCATGACATCAAATTGTTGTAGGTTTCTCTGCACATTGTCATATCTGACCCAAACTTTAATAGATTGATAAGGGTCTGGCCCTGAACAAACGTACATGCCAATATAAACTTAAAGTCACAGCGCCACCTACTGGCTACAGGAAATAAGCCTTGATTGACATTTTTTATTTGATCACTACCAAATTTCTGATGGTGGTTAAGAGTCTTGGCTTCAGCACATCCACCTGTCAATTTAGGAATTATAGTCATAGCGCCACCTACTTGCAACAGGAAATAAGCCTTGTGTGACATTATTTGATTTACATGAAATGTTCATGTTACAGTCTAGCTTTATGACATAAATGATGTTATGCTTTAACGCTTGAGAGATTTTGTTTAGAGGCGTGTCCATACTTCATAAACAGGAAGTTGTTGTAACTTCCTGTTTAACTGTTGTAACTACTGTACAGGGTGGAATCACCAAATTTCACATGTTGGATAACAGTCTCAGCATGAAGAAATCTATATGTCATTTAGGGGTTATAGTCATTGCGCCACCTACTGACAGGAAGTGCAACTTTTCTCCATCGCTCAGCGTCCAAAGCTCATGACAGTTCTGCGTCCATGGCACGCCCGGATGCACGTGAAGGTGTGAGGGCCCACCCAGTGTTGCTTGCAACCCTAGTTTCTTTTTAGGACCCGAGCACACAGTGTGTGCGAAGCCCTATTGAAACTGCTCTGATTATTTTTATTTTTTTCTGCGGTTTGAACGCTCTTTTGACTGCTATAGCATGAATGAAAACTGGAAAGTTTGATTCATATCTGAACATGTACACCCAAAGTTGTACACCAACTACCTGTTATACGGCGAGTCAGATATTCCAGGCATTGCCACAGACACCCCCATCAGTGAAAACTCACCTTCGACAAAACTCACTTTTAATCCCGATGGTGTTTACATGGCACAGAGAAAATTTGGAGTCTATCACATTAATTTCCTAGGAGGAGTTTGTTAAAGTACAGTGCGCGCAAATCGTCCAAAATGGCCGTTCATTTCAAAATGTCCAACTTCCTGTTGGGTTTAGAAACTTTCTTCAAGACTTTCTTGTACAACGGCATGTGTTATATATACCACAGACATTTTGTACATCTCAGTGAAATTGATCAGGTGTGCCACTTTGTAGGGGGCACGAACGAGCCATTTTGCTGTTGCACGACACCCATATAACATAATATTTTTCAGAAAAGTCTCTACAAAGTTTGGTGAGTTTTCATTCATGTTAAGGCAGTCAAAAGTGTGATCAAACCTCAAAGAAATCCCTAAAAAGAAAAAAGAAAAAAAGAAAAATAATCCGAGCAGTTTGATTAGGGTCCCTGCACCCTTGGTGCTCAGGCCCTAAAAAAGAAAAAAGAATTATAATCCGAGCAATTTGAATAGGGTCCTTGCACCCTTGGTGCTCGGGCCCTAAAAAGAAAAATAATCCGAGCAGTTTCAATAGGGTCCTCGCACCCTTGGCGCTCAGGCCCTAAAAATAATCAGAGCAATTTCAATAGGGCCCTCGGGCCCTAAAAAAAGAACAATAATCCTAGCAATTTCAATAGGGCTTCGCACACAGTGTGTGCTCGGGCCCTAATGACTATTAAAACACATACAGTAGGTTTATCAAAAATGACACCCAAATTCCTCATAGTGCAGCAATCAGAGGTAGATAATAGCCAAACCAAATAGTCTGCCAAATCTTAGGAGAAATATTATATAGGGCAATGATCATCTCAGTTTTATCAGTGTTCAATAGCAAATTGTCGGCAATCCATTTGTTAATAGATGTTAAACAACTCTGCAAAAATGAAACATTTTCAGGCTGGTCAGGGTAAAAATAATCTGCATAACAGTGGTAAAATAAATCCTTGAAATCATTAATGATCAGTCCAAGAGGAAGCATATACAAGCTGAACAGCAGGGGACCCAGCACATAACCTTGGGGCACACCACAGGACAGAGGAGCAGGGATTAATGTAAAAGTGTGTACTGACACAGAGAAACTCCTGTCAGAAAGTAGGAGGAAAACCAATCCAGGGCTGATCCAGAAATGCCCACATAAAGTGCGAACATATGCATCCCCTTTTCAGATCACAATTTACAAGGTTTCAAACTGGGAAAAACAACAAATGTACCGGGAAAAAAGTGCCAAGTTTGAATCTCTGAAAATGTGTTGGCGAAACACCGTAAAATGTGAGCTGCAGTTGTGTACAAGGGAAACTCAAATACAAAATAGTGTTTTCGGAGATTTTACTTCAAGCTTGCAAAACTTTATTACATTTCAAACCCTGACTTTGACCTTTCAAAACATATTTTTTCGGTTTCGAATCATGGCAGTATATTCACTCCATACTCATCCTCATAGCTCCACCTTGTAGCCTACACAGTATACATACAGACATACACAGACATACACTTGCAGTTGATTGAATAGCCTACTCAAATAAACGTAGCTCCGATCTCATTTAGGTTATTAGAACAACCAGTGAAATAAGTCTGGTGACTGGTGACAGTTTATTCAGATGAGTTAATTCCGTTATGCCGGATACACACTAGATGACTTTTTTGTCTTTCACGATTGTCACCATGTCAGAGTAGACATACATTCTTGAGGTGTCGTGGCAGGAAGACTGGCAACACCGACAGATCACCATATGCTGTCATTCATGACCTGGCGAGATATCGTGTGTGTGTGAAATTGACGATGATCCCCCATCATCCTTTAACTCTGCCTCTACCATAGAGGGCATGTTAGTCGGGTTCAGGAGATCCTCAAAGTGTTCCTTCCACCGCGCTGTTACCTCTCAGTTGAGGTCAACAGCATCCCATCCTTACTGTACACAGCTTGGATAGTTGCCCGTTTCCCCTTCCTAAGGTGGCGGATGGTTTTCCAGAAGCACCTTGGTGATGACTGAAAGTCCTTCTCCATGTCTTCTCCGAACTTCTCCCACACCACAAAGCCTCCATTGCTGAAGATGCAGCGGAGAGCTGTGGCCTCAAGGTCTTAGGTGCCTCAAGGG
>JAODUG010026705.1:0-19917 GCA_027564795.1 Aphredoderus sayanus
CCTTAGGACAAGATGTTGTACAACTAAATATGCTTTGGAAGGTACAGTACTCAAGCGGGGAGTGGGAAGGAGGCAACATTTGACAACCATGTGTCGAGCCTCACACACAATTTGAGCCACATGTGCCAAATGTTCCAATGTCAATACTAAACATGTCAGACAGACGAGAGTGATTGCCAAGATGGCGTAGTTTGGTCTTGTTGGAACAACTAATGTGCCATGTTGTGGAAGTGATAATGCTTCACAACATGCATTTGTAATGAGCCTATCAGACAGTTTTCAGACCTATAGTACGTTTTTCCATCAGACAACACAAACCACACACACACAGCGATCGCTTCAATTTGTGTCAGTCCCTTCAATAGCAGTCAAGAGCCCCCTCCCGGGAAACAGGAGGTGGACAGATAAATAAAGAAAAATACAAGCCTTCTTCAGATCGGATGGGATCAGGCAACTCATGCATGCAGAAAAATGACTGGAAGATAACATGGCAGAGATATATACAGATACCACAAAATTCTACACATGCAAGTCCTCATTATACTTCAGTTTTGAACATAATTATCCTGTTTAAATAATGGGCAAGAAAATACAATTATGGTAAAATTATTATTATTAAAATGATGGTGCCCTTGGAACATCAAAACAAACAAATACACCTAGACTATGTAGGGTTAATTACCTATCAGCGTGTACAATACCAGGCAGACTGACCACTGGTGTATGGGAAAACCACTGGGTTGCTGTAAACTGAGAGATCCCAAAGGAATGGGGACACATTAGACATCAACTGTGGCTTTATTGAGCGGGTAGGAATCTTGCACACCGAGTCTGCTTCAAGATTCCACCTACACTCAGGTACATGACCTTGGGACTGTGTGGATGCATTTGTGCATTTGCTTCTGCATGTGTGATTGCATGTGTGCAGGTTTATGGACTTTGATTATATGCATGACTACAAGGCAGGCAATATTCAAATTACGCTGCGGTATGTGTTCACAGAGCAAGGCCGTCAATCAATAACCAGGAATGTAAACACACTGTAGATGCAAAAAGAGCCAGGGAGACAGGATAATATACCTAGCCTAAATTTGAGAATAGAAATACTAGTGTGGTCTCCAGACTGGAAACATCAGGGCTAAACAGTCAACATTCATCTGTGAAGTAAAATCACAGCAGCACCCCATAAGTAACTGTATAGTCGAAGACAGTAGGTTTCTTTTACTTAAGAAAGTATGGACAAGCTAACCAAGCTCTTTGATGTATTTTCCATTCAGCCTGCTTTGAGTAAGCACAGGGATATCCAATTGGGAACAGTAAATTATCACACTCTGCTGAAGAACAAAATGCAATGGAAATGTTCATTAGGTGTGTTGGGGGAGGGGGACTATCAATGATGCACGCTCTGCATTTATAGGATTAGACAGACAACTGATGCTTGTGGGCATGAAAGAATAAACACAAGATTTGTAGAGTCCATTCTGCCCATGAGAGTGATCAGTGTGAAAAGCTGTGGTCACCAGCTGCCTGAAAAGGGGAAAATGTTATTTCAGTATCCTTTAACTCTACGTGCAAAGCCTTTCCTCATGAAAATGGAAATCACCCCGTAACTCGCCTGATGGCAATAACATTACCGGTTAAGCATGTAGGGCCAATGACAAAGGAATCATTTCTGAAGGCACCTGAAAGGAATTGCTGTTAATTTGCAGTGACTCATATATTGACCTCCTGAACGATGCCTAATGGAGAACACAGACTTGAAATTGTACTTATAAAGACATTTGTTATGTATTGTTTATTAACTATTATGGTTATGGACAAAGTTATTTTTAGGTCATTTTGCATTCTCTCAAGGTTGGGACCATTTTTACACCAAGTGGTGTGTGTTTACTGCTGCCACAGCTTCTGTCTGATTTAGAGAAAACACCATTGGTACCACTTTAAATTCAACGTGCAAGGTCAGGCTTTGAAGGTGGATTTATTTAGAAAACAACACCTTCCATGGACCTCTCACAGCGCTCACTCATTTCTCTACTCAACCGAGTTCAAAAGGGTGCTTCATGAAACATTTAGAGACACTGACAGGGATCTAGTAGACCACAACCACTCCGGATGACCCCGGGTTAATTCACCTAATTACCCAGCTCCCCTTCTTCATCACTCTGCTCTCCATCTCCCTCTCAATGGGGAAGGGGAGGGGAGATCCAACAGCAGTATTTTGCCTGGGGTCATATATAAAATTTATTTAAAAAAAACCGAGTGCTCATACTCAAAGATAACAGAAGCAGCAGTATGCTCATAAAGACCTGCTGAATTTCCCCTGAAATGTGCAGGAGTTTGGAAGTAAAGCATGGTACCCCATCCTCAGCCCTAATCAGCAGTAAATCATCCATCCACCACATCTGAGGTTGATGGTAGCAGTGCTTTGAAGTGCTCTCTGCGCCATAAACCAGAACCAGACACTCATGCAGATAATGAAATTACTGTTAACGGTACAGCCATTAGCGCTGGAACGCAGGGCCGGACCTGTGAAGTCCAGGGGACATAAAGATGTCAGCTCAATCAAATTTGAGCGCACCGTTTGACTCCAGGGGCTGACATCCGGTTTGTCCTCCAAGTCAATGCACTGGCCATACATTTGGCACAGGCTTTTGTTTCAGATAGAAATGTCAAGGTGAACAGCATGCCCTGCATTAAAATAATGAAGCCACTGTTATTTATTATCATTATACCCTACCTATTAAATCTGTTAACCGCCCATTACCATCAACATTGGCGTTTAGGCAATGTATTGCAGCCTTTTACTAATGTACATTGAACATGGAGTTTAAAAAAGATTTGTTCCTGACAATTGGACAAAAATAAAAATACTTTTTTTTTAATGCACAAGCAGAGTTAGAAAAAAAAAAATTAGAAAAAAAAGGGAAGTAGATTAATCAGAAGTCTCTGTGACAGAAGGAATGTTGTGAGAACGCCAGTTCCGCACTTCCTGTTGAGATAGGACCTTGCTTCTGTGATGGTGGCGGTGACTGCTCAGGTACGAAGATAAGTTCAGGTAAGGAATGTCTCTGTTCCCAGGCCAGGGAGTCAGTGATGGAGGGATAGAGCAGGGCATGGGAAGGGCAGGGGGGGTAGAGATGATCAGGGAGCAACTAAGAAAGAAGAATAGTGGGTGGGAAATAAGTAGTCAGGAGATACACAAGATAATAGAGAAGGGATAAAGGAGGGGCTAGGGAGACAAAAGGCTCAGGACAGGAAACAAGCGGAAATTAAGATTAAAAACTAGAATCGGACAACAAGAGTTGCCTCAGCTTCAAGTCAAAGTAACCGTGACGGGGTGAAGAGGAGGTCTTTGTATTTCTCTCTGTTTAGAATCTAGTGTTATCAGCTTGATTCCCTATCGCACGAGCACTATTAGATGGGCCTGGCAGGCTGCTTCTGATTTCTGACCTGATCCCCGCTATCCCCTCTACACCACCATCCCCTCTATAACAGAAGGATTTAAATTAACTGCTGGGGCTAGCATCCCACTGGGCAGAAGACTGTGTGTGTGTGAGGAATGAGTCTCAAGATCCAAGTATACTTTCCACATGTGCAGAACACGCCGGTCTGCATGTGATGTCAATTTTGTCATGTGCAGACTGTCTGCATACCTCCAAAATGTTGTCTGGGTAGACGTGTGCGATTCTGATTACGGTTGGGTATCAATTGCGTTTTTAGGATTCCGGTGCCAAATAAATACTTTCAAAACGGTTCCAGTGCGTAAACAGTGCCTGGTAACGTAACTGGCTATAATAAGACAGACCGGGAGGTCGATCAGTGCATCCATGTTTAGAACGCATTACTTGAGTCATTTTAAGCACATTTAATTTAGCTAGCTAAAAGTCTGCTGTCATCAGAGCATGTAATGTTTCACAGTGGCGATGCATCAATTTTGCAGCGCCAGAGTGAAAATATGTTAAAATCAACATATTTAAGTGGCACTGAAATGAGGTACCGAAATGTGCATTCTAATTCGGTCCGGTAGGTATCGAAGGATCGGTGGTATAGCACCGGGATTTTGGTACAAAAGCCTAATCCTGATAGTTGAAACTCAGGATGTAGCAGAGGGCTGCAGGCAAACTAGACAACCCAGGTCTGGGCAAAAACTGAGAAGTGTGTTTGTTTGAGTGGGTATTGAGAGAAGCAGGTTGTCAAGGTGTTACCGAGTTAACAGGAAATATGAAATCAATTTAGATGATCCAGATGATCAACTATCTTGAACCAACTTTATGCAGACAATTAATATACTATAAACAAAATGAAGAATACGATATAAATTCTTGCCAAACAGTGCCACACACTACATCACCTAATAGTCCAAGCGGCATGTAATGATGCCAAGCAAGGCCACGGAGCTCATTCAGCTGAAGCTTACACTATCAACAGACCAGAACACATTTGAAGCTGGGTAAGTTCCTCTGTTGTCAATGCAAACAGCCTGGCGTTTGAACTGACAATCAGCTTCATCCTGCTGCATAGACTAAATTAGGGCTATGCTGTGCCATGCTGCCAAAAACAAAGTGTAAACATAGGCTTTAGGCCTTCAAGAGGAAAGAGATGATTACCTCACAATTACCAGACCACAGTGAGGAGAGTGCCCGAGTGTCTTCAGTGGGAATGGAGAGGGAAAGAGGGACAGATTATAGGGTGTCAGTGATGCGGCTGATGAGTGCAAGGGTAAAATTGGAGTTTATCCAAGCTGATACACACAATTAAAGCAACTCCAGGCACTTAGCTAAGGATGTGCCTGCAATGGTGCAGACATGGGCACCATGGCACGTTTTGCTCCCACTGGTGTGATAGCATTCAGGGAAGCATAGGTTTCGATGAGTTTCTGCTACAGGAAAGCAATTTTCACAGGAGCCTATACATTTTAAACATGTTATACAGTACTTTTGGATGCCACAAATGGCTTTCTCCTCCCTCCCTCCACACCACCACCTTTTAGATATGCATTACTGACCCTTTTCTTTAGAAGAGATGCTTGTATGAACTGGCCAATATTGAAAGGTGGTAAAACATCAGTAATGATAGCATATAACCTAAAAAAAATTTAAACCAGTATTTTAACCAGACTAATAACCCCTCATTCACTAATATGCCATCTGCTAGTCTCGGTTTGTGTGTGTGCATGCGTGTGTTTAAAAGGGTTGGGGGCGGGGTGACCTAGCTGTTTAGAGTCAATGCTGTATAGACTGCTTAAATTGACCCCTCAACCCCATTTATCAAATGACAACAAAACACAATCTAATCAGAAGAAGACAATCTGGATTAACAAACTGGAGAAAAAGTTTAAATGGAACCACATATCAATGCAGAGCAAAAATGGGTTAGATTTCGGTCAGCCTTGCACAATCCTTTGGGGTCAATATGAGGACCGGGGGAAGGGGAGGCACTGTCTGGGGAAAAGAGCTACTTGTCCATCTATCATGACCTCTCATTGTCACCACTGACAAATGCAACTGTTAACTGACAATATATAGTCAAATGCATAGAAACCAATGCTGTTTAATGACAAAGCTTTTGTTGCAAAAAAGAAGTAGTCACAAAGTGTCATGTGACATCTGTATAGAAGTTGCATCTTTTTTAATCTCATTCAACACCTTAGTATTAGGCTATTTAAATAAGATGACATTGGGAATTGCAGGAGTCCTCTTGGTGGCCCATCACAAACTACTCAAAATTCACACCAGGACAAGTTAACCTGATCTCAGAGAGGAATGCAGGCTGCACAATGCTTTTCTCGAGGCAACCAAATTCCTCTTTATCCTAGCAGACAAATTGGGTCAGAACGGAGATGTGTCTTACAGCAATGTATTCTGCAGCTAGCAGTGCTTGTTGCTGCGGGTAGGTAATTAGTTTGAACAGCGGGAAAAGATCAAAGACAATACTTCTTGTTTTGCCCTCTGGTTATGACCTCACAGGGAAGACGGTGCGAGTTTTCACTCAGACATGAGGAAGTAACAACTCTGATTAGTTCTATGAAGCTTGGCCAACGCTGCAATCTTTGTAGGCTACCATTTTAACAGACCTTTCCAGGTTTGCATGTCACTTCTCCCCAGACAGCGGACAATGAAATAAAAGAAAAATATGAATTTGTATTCCACAAGTGATACAAAAACTGGTGTAATAGTTCACCAAGTCTACAATCTGTAAATGAACAATACAGGTACACTCTTGGAAACTGTCCATGATTGCAGATTTGTTTCTATTTGGCTGTGTAAAGCTGAGTGCAAACAATAGCGAGTTGGAACAGTCAGGATCTTCTCAGGGTTCTAAGCAGTGTTTGGGGAAGCTGGTAATTTGTTTAGAGTACATGTACTCACACTAGGTATTGTTGTTTGTATTTCAGATAGTCTTCAGACACTGCCTGTTATAACTCTTATCATCTGACAAAAAGGAGTCTAAGGAGGAAAGGGCAAGATAACACTATCTTCCCATCTGTGTCTGTGTGTGTGTGTATACGCACTAGGTATATCTGATGATCCATGTCATTACCCTTCCATGCCAAGCAACACAATGGCTGGTGATGTTATAACACAGCCACTTTGATTAGACTAGAAGTTCTCACTAGAACATTTAGTGTTTCAGCATTCCTGAACTAATATCCCAATGGAGCAAACATACTAAATATGATATATAGGTTAATTATACGTTTATTAATTAATTATTAAATTAATAAGTACTCTAAACCCACTCCAAACATACATAAATATAAATAAAATACATGTTTGTGGCAGTTAAGTAAATAGTAGTAGGTGGTGAGAGGTTCTACATACATTTGATATCTATTCTGTATGTATTTATATCTATTCTGTATGATTTCTAATGTATTTAATTTTACATGAAATAAATTAGAAAACTCATTTCACATTGAGGAAGAGTGTTAATAACAAAAGGCTGCATTGTACCTATAGTTAAACTAAGCAACAAACCAACAAATGAAAACTGCCCAATTATCACTGCCAAATATCTCACAGCTCAGCTCCGATCCAGATCACAGAAAATCTCGAACACCAAGAGAATCCTATGAGTCATCGTTTCAGGATGTTGCCTGTTCTCTTATCCGTAATGCTAATGTATTATTATCATAGTAAGTAGTACTACTTTAGACCCTGCTTCAAATCTTTAAAAAAAAGAAAAGAAAAGAGTATCTGCTTATGACGATGGAGAACCATGGTGCTAGAATGGACCACACGGAGGGGCACGTGGACACTCCCGAGCGTCCCTTGGCCTACACCCTCAGCATTCCTAGTGAAATGAATCACCTGCTCGTGGCTGCCAAGGACTAAACATACATCAACCTGTCAGGACAGGAGCAGAGACCGAGAGGGAGCTGGCCAAACAAGTGGCAATTCCCAAGAACAACAAGTCAAAGCTGGGCTGAATATCAGTGTTTTGGTGGGTGCCTTTCCTTCATTTGTTAAATGTCAGCCCAGTTTCACTGCTTTAATTAGGGGTTGCACCAGGTAGTACAAGCCAGGTGCCTCTCTCTACGGCAAACTGGTCTAAAGCAGTTTGTTAGTAGCAGATGAATGATGGGATTTGAAAACCGATGGCAATACCCTCTGCAACCTCCCTCTCTATAAATCCTGGCAGTGAAAAATGAGATGGCAATCAATTGAGAGATGGGGGCAGGCGACCAGAAACCTTCTGGGAAACAAATACTTGATTTTGCAGCTTCCAGTAGGGCTGAATGATTTGGGGACAATATCTATTTGCATTTTTTATATAGAAAAAATAAAACATTGCAAATGCGATTTGATTTGCGATTGTTTTTTTTTTTTGGAGACCTTGTGGTCACATTATTAGTATTAGGCTGTGCATACAGAAGAGAGAGAGAAGAAGAAAGTACACACCAGATTGAGACCAGCAGATTGAGATTATAATGGAAGCAGGGTAAATGCATGGGCGGGGGTTCAGTGCATCATAATCTTCTCCACTATCTGACATTATTGCATAAGATGGATATCAGTAGAGTGAGAGAGAAAGATGCACTGTAAAGCCCATCCCCCTGTGACATTGTCCACAACAGTCCAGCACATACAGTAAATTACTGTCATCTGCGCATTTTATCAGCCTTTCCACGCTGGATTCAATCTGTTTACAGCCCGAGAGGAAAGAAATAAGGAAATTAATAGCAAGCAGAGGATCAAGATGACAAATGATGACAGATGTAATCAACATACATAAGGTGTGAAATTAGCATCATACGCTAGGATGAGTATGACAACTCAGTATTTCAGTTACACACACACTACAGCTGCATGTGCTGCTTCTGAAATGCTTGTGTGAAACATAATACATTATAATGCATTATAGTCCTTGAAGTAAAAGTACATAGCCAAATGTGTCCTTGAATGTCTATGTCTATTGCAATTAAGATGTACAAATAATCAGTTCTAGGGATGAATAGAGTACTGTTTTTGGCTAGCCTTCTTAGGCTACACCATTTTGGAAACCAAGGCTCAAGCCTTTCAAGGCTTCCAGGCTCCGCCATCACAAAATGAAGAACACAATTATGCATTCCAATCTGTTTCTCGCCATTCTGTGAAACTTATTTGGTTTAGAATGTGAAACACATAACATGGAGAGGAAAAACGATAAACGATTGTTGACACGATAAACCCTCCCGCTGTCCTATGGGTCAAAATTACCCAATGTGCTATATTTTTCATGCCAGAAGAGGACGCCAGCAACAACACGGACACATGACCTGCTGTGGTTGGCGCCCTCTGTTGGAAGTGTGTTTGAAACCCAAGAACAGCACGGGAGGATTAAGATGATCATCCCAGAAAAACAAAAAACGGCCAAAATAATGAGTTCAGTAGGCTTGTTATCACAACTATGCAATTATATGTAGCATCCCAAGTCTTTCAATTCAGAGCAATCCTCAGCAACTCTCCAACCAGCTTACATGTCAGGCCAACAAAGACTGGCCTGGTACTCCATCAGGGGTTCTTTATCAGAAGCCCAAGACTTTTCGTAGATATGGTCATTAGTCTCACTTTACATTTACCAATGCAAGTAATATTCTAAGTATTATTGACAGTAATTTTGTCTGACATATTATTTTAAATAAAGTCCTCAATAAAATTACCAGAAACTTAAAATATATAATGCATTAGACTGCTGACAATGCACAAGCTAGCCAAGAGCAGCATCCTTAAAGAGTAAGTAAACCCCTCATTTTGACAAAAGTCAGCACCTCTCCTCCACTCCATACTGCAGGGTTAGCGGGAGATGGTTTACCATAAATGGGTGTGGTCAAAGCTATTATTTAGCTTGCGCAAAAGAAAAAAAGAATAGCATACTAGAAAGCCTGCACACTACACTGGCCTAAATAACCCACAATGCAGTGCAACCTTTCATCCTTCACCACTGGAGGGGTCATGGTGGATGATGGAAGATATAGATTAGGACTGCACAGATTTAAAATGAGCCAAGAGAAACTTGTTACACTAGCACATTTAACTCTGAAGGAAGACTTGTCATTACAGAGGGTATTCACAGTTCAATGACATTTTGTCAAGGATTTAAGATGAATAATTAAATCAATAATTACCCAAGTATGCAGGCCAAAATCCATTGGGTCTTTCAACAAAAAAGACATTGGCTGTATTGGTTACTGTGACAGAGTGCAAAAGAGCAACTACTACAACAAGATAATATCTCCAATCCAATGAGCATTCTGAAGCTGTACTAATCTTATTCAAAGCCATCATGCTTTGTCTGTGAGCTAAGTCAAAACAAACAGGTTAGTACACAACCCAGTTGTTTGTTTTCCCAAAACCATAATTATAGTCATGCTGAGCACACGTTTAACCTGGACTGATCTTGGACTGTTGGTGCATATAGCAGAAAATTAAAATTTTATGGATCAGCTCTAAACAAGTAACTCAAAAAAAATTAAAAAATTTTTTACAACTGTCAAGAGTGTATGTTTTTTGGACAGAAAGTCCCTTCTAATTCAAATTCTTAAAATGTATGGATGGAAATCAGCTGTCAATTTAGTACCCAAGTCAATAAAACTGTGGATTTTTTATTTTCAGTGCACTGCAAAGACATACTGTACAGTATTGCCCATAGGCATATAGTGATATGACACCTAGGCTACATGCTACATTTGTGGTAGGCTATAGCCTATTAGAATCTTTGTATACTTAACATAAAAATGTGTATATATTTAATATAAGATGTTTTATGTTTAACCCTCCCATTGTCCTAAGGTTTTCAGCAGACTACCAGCAGAGGGAGCCAACCGCAGAATGCCATACGTCCGTGTTGTGGTTGGCGCCCACTATTGGCGAGTGCACTGGGTCATTTTGGCCCATAGGACAGCGGGAGGGTTAATATAAAAAAGATATATAAAAGAAAAACACTTTTTTTATAAAAACAAACTCCATTACTAACTAGTGCTCAAGTATTTTCTAGGTTACATCATTCTGTCGTTCCCTGCCAGGTCCATCTGAACAGGACAGACTGTTGGCCAAAAATCACTAGGATAAATGCATCCGGCTTAGGAAGACTAAACTCCAGTCACATTCATTATACATTAGCTTGCCGATTTATCAGCCTCACCCAATGGATATCATATTCCCAAACCAAAAATATAACCAGCTAGGACAGGTCAGAAACAAATGAAAACCTGGCATGAAATCCTAACACAAAATTATCAGTTAACAATATTTTCCCAAGTGACCACTATTGTCCACACTAGTTCTATCCAGCTATGACAGCTAAGATCTTCTTGGTATGCAGCCCTCTGCACAGATTGGGATGGTGAAATGGCTCCATAAACTGCCTGAGATGTCCAAACATTTCAACTAAAAGTGTGTTCCACAGCCAGACACAAAAGACAAATGCAAAGAGCAAAAAAGAAAACAATCGTGGCATTATAAATGTGGCATTTTGAAAAGCTCCGTGAAATGAATAGGCTAAATGTGGCATTATGAAATACAAGTCCACTGAAATATATAAATGTTGGCTAGTCCTTTGAAAAAAATATTAAAAAATATTTAAATTAAAAACGATGAATTGGTTAAATTTACATATTTATAGATTGATTTATTTCATAGCAATATTAGTTTATTTCATACTTAGCCATATTTATTTAATATGGACTTCAATGGCATTCCATAACTCTTAACTTCTCACACTGTCCTCTACAGCTTGGCAAAGTCTTTTTAACTGGACACACACAACTATGAATTTGTCCGGCCTCCCGTTGTGTCATCTGTGCACATTGCCTGAATTTAGAGGGAAACAGGGATTGGGGGAAATAATTCACCTCAACAACCTAGTACTCAAGCATAGGAAAGCCGATTCAGTATGCGTTCTAATCATTTGCAAGAAGAACTTTAAAGCTTAACAGTTGTTAGGAACACTCAATGGGTTAGCCTCTTTCTTTTTCTTTTTACATTTTATGCATTACATATTATACTATATAATATTTTGTTTTTGTTATATTATACATTATATAAAATCATTGTTCAGCAGTACACCATGCATGCAGCATTGTTAAACAGAAATGAGAGTTTGCATACAAGCATACAAGCCACAACTGGAAAATAATACATAAATGTATTTGAATGACAAGGACATTACGTGGTGAGAGGCTGCATTGCTTGTCACAACTTCCTTGTTGTCAGTGGGAGAGGATAACGGGGATTTGTAGTATAATGGGTGACAGCCACACACAGAAACCATTACTTCCACCCAGTAAGTCCACAGACTGCACTGTCTGACCCCACAGGGCTGAATAAGAGCAAGTCACACACAATCTAGGAGATGAGTCACTACAGCCAACCAGAACTGGCGGTATTTGCATGGTCAACATTTGCAAATTGGTTGGGGATTTATTCTCCGTGTCAGCAGGCTGCTGTGAGACTGCTCGTGAAGGACAAACATAAATCAAATCTCATTGCTGGTGTGTGCATTTCTTACAAGTTGCTTTATATTTTCAACCGAAGAATGATCAACAAGGACCTATTATTGTTGCCTGACCAATTGCTGTACGTTTTCCTACCACCATGTCGTGTATAAGACTGCATAACTACAGAGACACGTCTTCGTTTTGGAAAGTTGAATCATGATCCAACGGCAAATATTGATTTCCCTGGCAACTGACTACTATTCCACCCACACCTCCGGCTCCTCTAGGTCTCCAAAGCTTGGCAAGCCACACACAGCTGGGTACCAGTCCCCCGGATACAGAAGAGGCCTGGGTCCAATTATGACTAGAAAATAATGCAAGGGCTTTTCTGGGGGGGTTGCTAGATCAATCTTGTCAGGCATAATGCTGTCCGCTCAAGATTAGTGACTGTAGAGGGGAAACAATTAGTAACATAAAGTAATGGTGCCAATATGGCCTAAATAACAGTGAAACATATTTGTTATACACACTGTAGCACTTAGGCAGTAAGTGTATCTCTACAAATAAAAACAAATCGAATAAAGCTGCTGTAGATCAGATTTAAGAGTTGCAAAAACGAAAGACCATAATCAAATCACAGACCGACCCCATCTTTTTCTCCTACCTTTCTCTGGAGCCCTCCGGCTATTGACAAACCTGTTGTAGCTGTGGCCGCACTTTCATCTGATTGACAGTCAAGGAACATTCGTCAGACCAATCAAGGAAGGCAGGCCCTGATTAGACAGAATTCTACCGGGCACTCAAAGAAAATGCAGATTTGCATCAACCTGCATTAACTTTGATAATATGGAATAAATGGAATGATAATATGGAATAAATGGAATGGTCTATGGAATAAAAAAATAAAAAAAGACACTAGTACATTAAATGTATAGTTCTAAAATCCTACTTACATAAGATTTAATACTCGGACTATGCAACTTTTTTCCTGTATCTTGATGAAAACGCTTTAGTGCCCATAACAGTGGAGTGCAGACAAAAAAAGTTAGACGTGTGCAGCTTACACTACCTCTGGCAGCTTTGCGCCTACCTGTCCATCTGCATTTGGAAACAATGTGCTTCCTGCAAAACCAACAGCGCCGTGTTCCAAAATCAAACATGCCGTTGTGCATGCCAAGAAATGCATTAAGCCAGAATGCTTCCTACTCAAGCCAATTGTCAAGCCTTCAGTGTTTCAGCCAAAGTTAGGTCAGTAACCTTGTATATTTTATCATTTCTGCTGACATACATTTCAATAGAGGCTTGGATAACATTTATCCAGGCTAATATTTATTATTACATTGCCGTAATTACCAAACCCCACAAATATGCTAAAAGGTATATACAGGTAAGATACTGTAGTAGTAAATGAGGTCCAGAAGATACTCATTTGTGATAAATATAACCATTAAAGTGGCTAATTAATTGGCAGGGGCCAACAGAACAATATGGCTGTGATAAATTATTAATATATTAGTGCATATTTGCAACTTTTGAATGACTTAGTGAAACGTAATTGTTAAAAATAGCTTATTGACAATAGCCTGAGACAATAGCCTGAGACTATGCTTAGACAATGACATTGGAGTCACCTTTTAACAAGGACAATGTAACAAGTGCTTGAAAACAAATTATTACACACAAAAAACTGTTTTGTCATGTACCATCAGAACATTGATGGTAGACTGAAACATTTTTACATTAAGTGCAGCAGCGAAGTGCAGCAGAGAAAACCAAAAGATGCTGTCAGTGTGGCTAAGTGGACAGAAAACCATGGAAAGAATGAAAGCCTCTTCCTCTCCATCCTTAAAACAGAAATTAAATATTTAGATAGTGCATTCTTTTATAGTATATAGTTTTTCTTTCTTAATTATGATTCCAATAGTATTATTCCTGTCAAACAAACAAGGACAATGTGCACACAAGACCACAAAAGGTTATGCCAGTAGTTTTTAGGAAAAAAGATAACTACATCTACATTTAGATGGAGAAAAGGGGATAGCCTACACACTTGCCTTATAAAAAAAGTTAACTGTAAGTTACTATAGTCAGTTATTTGTGTTTGCGCACTGTTAATTGACAATACTTTTTATTTTTGATACCTTCAACTTTATAAAGAGATAGGCTTACTTATACAACAGTGTATAGCAGAGCTGAGATGTCACTATAAAGGGGAGGATGCAGTATCAGACTGGTATTTTAACAGTATTTACCTTATAATGATCTTAGACTTAATAAAAACATTTTTAATAAACATCTGACCTGGTAATGTTTTATTGACTTAGCCCGAAAACACAACACAGTAACGCAACAATACTGTACATAGGCTACCATCAAATGCTACACATGCTACTGAGTATCAAGGAAGAACCTTTCTTCTTCAGCCATTTAGGCTGTCTAACGTAACAACATAAACAAAGAGGGTTCACACCTAAGCATTGCTGACAGTTTTCCACAAATATTGAAATATATTGAAATATATTGAATAGTATCCCATTGTATACGTATCGGCTCGCCAGATTCTTGCCAATACACAGTCCTAATACACAGACACTGACCAACTGAGAGTTCACACAGGACACAGATAGGGGCTGCGGCATTCCCGACTGATGGGGTCAGGTCTGCCTGGGAAATGACTGAACAAACAGGTGCCACACTGGCTTCCCCTAACTGGCACCAGTGCTTTGTCTAAAATAATCCATGCCAAAAGAGTCACAGTCAAACGGCCAGCGCCATATAGTCACCAGTAACAACACAACACAGTCTGGGGAGGGGGTCACAGAGTGAATGTAGCTGGCTGAAGCTGGGAGACAGAAATTGGGTCCAAGAAACTGTCTGACCTAAATCGTACAACTGGTTACTACTACCTAGGCAAATATTTTATAAAATAAAAATAAAGTGCTGCCTGTGTATCATATGGTATAGGCCGCATTATCATTAGAACACCAGCAGAGACATTTGAAAGTGGTGTCGGTGTCTTGGTGGTTGGACTATTATAGCACTAAAGAGGTAAGACGTGCTGGAAAGTGCAACTGAATTAATGGAATGCTGAACAGACACATTGGAACAGACACATTATATCACATGGAATTAGATGAATGCAGAAGCCCTTGTGTCTGATCTTTCTAACAAACCAGTTATATTTGCCTCACATGAAATAATAATAATTGGCACAACAAAAAGGGCAGGAGGGTATATCCCAATACGACAGACAGTTGGCGACAACATCTAGCTTTGAAGGAAACCTCATGTAAAAATGGTAGCAAGATAAAGCAATTACACTATGACAAAACATGAGGTCTTGTTGTGCATATAGCCTTTCTCCTAACACTATCTGCCAGTGATTTTGCTTATTAGTGTCAACCCATATGAAGTTCAAATAATAGGCCTATTACTTACTTGTCGTACTCGGCATTGTCCTTATCACAGCGCGCATCCTTATGTTTCTGCCAGTCTTTCCCATGCTTACAGGTGGTGAGGAGGACCACGTCTTCTGAGTTGTGCACATGATATAAGGCGTTTCTAGCGTCTGAGCCTATTCCAGTTAGGTATCGCTTCCCCTTAAACACAAGCATGTATTTCCTATAAGGGGGAATGGTGTTATGTCTCAGATAGCCCCGTTCCCCACCAGTCCTGGGGTGGTCTTTGGAAAAAAGGGGGATAGAGACATCAAACTTTGGCCGGAAGTTCTCTGTGCTAATGCTGGCCTTGGCCAACATGGCATGGCCGATGTCAAAGCCAAGGTCTTCTGTGTAGTCTGGCCATGTTCCAGAATACAAATTAAAGATTATGTGATTCTTACCGCCATTCCAGAGCGGGAGGTTCTGAATTTTTGTCTTTAGGTTGTGAATGTACTGAGGGGAGAGCTGGTCGCGGTCCAAAGTGTCCAAACTAAGGACAAACAGACAGGCCTGTCCTGGGTCAGAGGTATAAAATCTAGAGCCCTCAATGGAGGACAAAATGTTTTGATAACTTTCAGAGATCTTTTCCCCTTTCTGTTGGGGGTAAACGTAAACTTTAAACCCGTTGCTTTTGCACAGGGAGAAATCAAAGCAGGAGTCCATTCTGCAGCGTTTACCGGTGTACACACTAAAGATAGTGTCTCTCTTCTGCTGCGGAGATATGTGACCATTATAGTCTGCGGTTTCAACTTGGTCCCAGGGGCTAAACGGTTGCAATGGCCCCGAGAAGCGATGCCACAGCGACCCTTTAAAGCTGCGGTCATCACGCCGGCTGGGACCCCGTCTGGATAGCGGGCCTTGTATTCCCCCGAAGCAGAACAGCAGAATCAGACACGCACTTGCGGAGAACAGAATTAAGTACCGTTTTTTGGCCTGCATGTGTCCAAATGTCTGGGCTGAGAAGTTTAGGGGTAAATGATTTTAGTTCAGAAGTTTCTGTTTCACCACATCCAGTAGGATCGCTCCGCCATCTTCCCCGAGGCTGCAAAGGTTTTGCGCCGTCTCCCACCTTCTGCTTCAGATGGCTTTCACAAGTCCAGTGATTGATCCAGTGCATGTGGGCGATGTGTAATGATTGTCCAACACTCTCCTCGTCAAAAGTTGTAATGACCAACTGGCTAGTTTTTACACAGTATAGTTATCCAAATGTGTTATTTAGGACATCGTAAATACCACCCTTCTATCTTTATCTTATATTTTACGTTAGGTTTTCAATCTAACCATTAACGACCGTGACAGGAACGAATGTAACTATTGAAAACAGAATCACTGCAAACTTTGAGCTATAAAGCAGCAAGGTGAGAGCAGAGTTTCAGTCTGGACAGTAAATTCCCTCTTGGGATTTTGTGAACAAGTGATTGGAGCAACCAGAAACATTTTACATACCCGGCTCGAAAGCAGGATACTGTAAAGAAAAACTCTTCATTCAAACATTCGGGAAACCGGGGATTATCGGTAGGTATACTAGATCAAATGTGTCCTGTAAATTCCTTTAGCGGAACCAGCTAGCAAACCAAGCTAGCTTGCTAGTTTAGGAAAACAGTCCCCGTTAGCTTGTTAGCTGGATGGTCGCATCAAAGCGGCTTTGGTTGCATGCCGATTTGAGAGCCAGCAGTAGTACTTCATCCTTGTAAAAGCCAGTCTCCTCGAACATCCCAAACTTATTGCTTAATATCGGCGCAAAACCGACATTTAAAAAAAAATCCTTCATCTGTCCAGTTGAGTAACGTGTTTACCTTTTAGTCCCCGTACAAGGTATTCTGCAAGACTGCAAAGCAAGCACGGCACGGTAGTTTCACCACGACGACCGCCGAAGATGTGACGTTCGGCTACCTCGCATTGTGCGTTTCCATTGGTGTTCGACAAATCTAAAGCGGGCGGGGCATACACTGCACCCATTCACAACCAAATGGGATAGACTTAAGGCAGCGGCCTCAGATTCACCAGCAGAACCCTGTGAACACGGGTCAGTTCAAATGAAACGTTTAATATTTTTCATAACAGTGATGATAAAACTAAACAAATATTACTGAAATCCAAATAGTCTTGAGCTTGGCATAGGCCTATATAAAGCTACACTCATATGTATTGTTTTATATCTCCCGCTATGTTTTAGTGTCCACTAACAGACTAACTGAAAGAAAGAAATTAGTTAGTAAATGTATTAGCCAACTTGGAGGACTCAGTAATAAACTGTTAAGCGACTCTTGCCCGATTTTGGTGGGGAAGAGCTAACAGTTAATTTAGTAGGCAGTTTTTCTGAGCAAAAGCACACATCACACGTACCCTATATGACGTGAATACTAGAATATGGACTTTGTCCTGAGAGGAACTAAGCCTAATAATGTGAAAGTATAGTAGATGGTTCTTACCTCAGTCAGGTCTGTTCTGGCACGTTAGAAAACATTAACTTTTTTCACAGCTGAAAGACTACACGTGATATTTCAGAAACTGGAGGGGAATGGTAAGAAGGAATTCTTGAATTCCGCGAGAGCTGTGAACCAGCTATCTGTGGTTCCGAGCCTCGCTGTGGAACATTGATCAAAGACCAGCAGAGATACGCCAAGGTGAGCGCCTCTCTTTTCTCAACCTTGTCTGCAGTCCATCCACCCGACATATAGGCTACTGTGCACCCGGTCTGCATGCTCTCTCTTTATGTATCAACTTTTTTCTCTTTGTTGCTTTTAGGCCTTCCTGCCATCTTTCTCTCTTTCATCCCTCCACATGATTTATAGGAAAGGCCCTTTGTGGCTGATCTGAATAGATAGATAGCCTTGAGCTCTCACCGCTACAAAAGATAAGACATGCTTTGTTTATATGTCACTGGATTTTAAGGCCACTACTTTTAAGTGGGCCATACATGTGGGCAGGAGGATCTGACTCGGAGAGCCCCTTTATCTTGATGGACTGCAAAAATTATTGATGTGCTTGCAGTAGGCTGAGATGCACTCCCTACTTCAAAGCCTTTGTGAGAGATACAGAATGTGTGCAGGCATACAAAATGTAATCGAAACAAGTGGGTTCTAGCATGCACACATCGAAAACATCTTGGGTCTGATTTTGTCCCACCATTATGTGCAGCTTAATGAGAACATGGAGCTACCGACTCCCCGCTGGTACATTGTGCTTGCTGAGCTGAACGCTGCCAAAATTGAGATCACCATGTTGAATGAGGTGGAGCAGCACACCCACTGTTTGATACATGCAACCATGCCAATATCTAATTTGGATGCACCCAGGTCAACATAGCTTTCCCAGCCAGCCATCCAAGTAGCTAAAAAGCTGGGCGGAGATTAATTGTTAGCTCAAGAGAAGATCTGAGGTCATTAATATACAGTTTTTTAATAATTTGTAAGAAGCGCAAGGCTAATTTGCTATGGTCTATTCTTTATGTAATCCATGTGTTAAAAAGGGTTGTGTAAAAGGGAAACACACATATTCACTCAATTGAAGCCTGCAACCATTCAAATCTTAATCCAAAAACCACATTAACAACAAACAATTATTCCATTGTATGTGTGTACCTGTGTAAATAATTAGTGGGTTGTGAATTCTTCTCACATAATAAATATATATATAGCACACGTGTATATATATATATATATATATATATATATATATATATATATATATGTATATATGTGTGTGTGTGTATAAATCAGCCTTGGAGGTGATATATTGTATTGTACCATCCTGATTGAGAGTGACAGCCATGGTGTGGAACCTCATCCATCCAAGCTGAAGCTGAATTGCACAAATCACATCGGGGGTGTATCAAGACAGGCAGCAAATTGAAGGGTTGCAGTGACAAATAGAGGCGTCACCATCTCAAAGCTCAGAAGCCAGAGGGGTTTGAAAATGCAGTGGAGTTTAAAGGATTTAAGTTGAGAACTGCTTGATATACACTCGACATCCCGTTTCTCTGGTGGAAAATACAAATGAAGAGATCTTGCAACCTCAAAATGAATCATGCCTTCCAATTCATTGGTTTACGGGTCAAATGGAAGTAGCAGCTGTTCTTGCCAGATGGTTCTTCCCCTCTTCCAATTACCGTACTACAAAAATCAACATCACTTTAATTAGTAGATAGCTATGCATCATTTAACAAGCTAAAATGTGAGGGTGAGGTCAGCAGAGGATGCATTTTGTAATACAGCCAAAAACTATATTTTGTAAGATTATCTTGAACTTTTTAATCTAAGACATTATATCTAAGGCATTAATATTTTGTTCATGTATGCGTCTCATCAGCATGTAAATGTGAATACATAGAAAGCCAGGCCATTCATTGGAAATGATGATCACAATTATCATTATCTTCATTGTGAGCCCCTTTAATCGCATCTTCTCAGAGCGTAATTTCTGTTCATAAATAATAGAAAAGGATATGATTTAGACTGCAAAGAGGGGGAAAAATTATATATATATATATATATATATATAAATATTGTGTGCACACGGCACACTGCAGATGTGTGTGCGTTTGTGTCTTTTTGCACA
>JAODUG010026716.1:0-43426 GCA_027564795.1 Aphredoderus sayanus
TTCTTCTTCTTCTTCTTCTTCTTCTTCTTCTTCTTCTTCTTCTTCTTATTATTATTATTATTATTATTATTGTTGTTGTTGTTGTTATTTTCAAGTGCTAGAATATATTAGCTATACTTTTTTAAATATAAAATAATGTGAAGATCATAACTAAACATTTTTCCATTCTGAAATACTTCCACAGCCTCCACACTCTGGTCAGACATCACAATGTATCCCTAGCCAGTAATTGTGCATGCGACTTAAATTCAGGAACAAATTCTTATCTGCAGCTTACTGTAAAGTCCCTTTGGCATTCCATGTCGCTGTCGGACCCTCAAAGTGATTGGATTTGTGTTGTGCACAAATCAGTGGCTCTCCCCAGAAAGTGATATGCTCTGGTGTGACCTTGCGTATAACCCTGTTACATATGTGCTTTGAGCATGTTCATTGCTCACTGACATTTTGCTCCTTAAAAATAACACAGATGCGGTCCTACCCTGTGTGTAAGCCACATACGACTGAGGAACTGGTCCAGCTATTTTCATACACTCCCCATCTCCCTCTGAGAATGACTGCTGTCTGAGTCGCTTTATTAGTTTTGAAGTCTGACATGTTTCCAGATTCTTGGCCCCTCGATGAAGCGGTCAGAGCCTGTCTGCAACTGTGGGTGTTAAACATGGATCAACAACTCGGGTTTCACCTGTCGAAGAATTGCAGTGATGTGGGCCGCAGGGGATTTGCACAGTCTGGACCTCTCTGACAATGTTGTCTGTCATTACAGTAAGCTGTCCTCATAAGTACAGTTTGTCATATGATTATTTTACACAATGATTAATAAAGTTTGTCTTTATTAAGTATATCATTTAATTTAATTATCATTAATTTATCCACAATCATTGTTTTACTTATTTTGGAGTATTTTTGTTGTTCATGAAAATCATGGGTCATGCTTTATCACATAATGCAGCTTTATCCAAACACAGCTTTGTGTGTGTGTGTGTGTGCGTGTGTGTGTGTGTGTGTGTGTGTGCGTGCGCGCGCAAGTGTACACACATATGTGAGTGCTCAAAGCCTTGTTGGCCGATAGTTCGGATAAATGGGGGGTGGGGAAACTAGTTCAATTTATTGCCTGTGTCAGCTGTGTCAAATTTGGCAAGCTCAAATGGTCAGCTTGCAAATGGCAAGGCGGTAGATAAGGGTCAATAGTCTGTATTAAGTCTAGGTTTGTACATTTTGATTATTTAATGCCAGTCAGTGTTCATCTTCCTCATACAAAGGCCTTTAAAGGAGAACTTTGATCTTCCTCACATAAAGGCGAGACTTTGAGGAATGCTTGACCATTATGGTTGAGATGCTGAACAAAACATTTGGCAGACTATTGATTTTGCCCACCGATGGGTAGCGCTGATGTCTGACCTAATTGTGATTTGGGTGGCAAGATTGGAGAGGAGAAAACGCCCCGCTGTCAGCGAGAAACGTTGATGAGGGCTGGGATGCTTCTTCAAGCGCATCCTCATGAACAATCCCAGTTTCTGGATCATTCATAAAGGGGACCACCCACTTTCTAAACCCTTGCCTCTATTTTTGCAGGGTCAGAAAGAGTGGCCAGTTGCTCTTTATGGCGGAGATTTTTACGATGTAGTTGGAGCTGTTTGGAGACCACCAGTTCTCCTTTCACTTGTCACAGAATCTCTGTAGCCCTGAGGGGGAATATTCCTCTCTTTTGTATAGAAAATAATAGTTTTCACTTGATCAATTTGGCAGTTGCATCGTGTGTCTGTTTGAAGAATGGAAGAATTCTTTAGTGCTTATATAATCTTAAGTGATTATGACTATGTTTTAATGCACTTGACTTTTACGTATAGTCTCAGTGTCATTTTACACACTGTCCCATAGTAGTTGTTGTGAATAGCAATATACTGTAGACAGTTTGGTAAATATTAATGACCACTGTAATAAATGCCAGTTCATTCATTCAATATGTATTTTTTTCTATTGCTGCATTAAAAGCATGGTAGTGTATTCCATTATATTACTGTGGCTGTAGACACAGATAATTGTAAACACTTGCACTAGAAGTAAACAGTAACTGACTGTAAATCCTTTCCCTTGCTAAAATATGTTTTTAGCTAGGGAAAATCTTTGGACTTCATCCACCACTTGATAATTTCTGCAGTGTCAAAGACAGATTTATCTATCTTTCAAATATTAAAAAAACGTCACCTTCTCTTTGATAGTGGGCATCTGTGTTGCTGCTGACGTCTAGGTATTTCTATCACTGCATTAGAACCAGTAAACCCAGCACATACACAAATAAATAAGATCGGGTTGCATAGTTTCAATCTCATCATTACTCTGTCAATTGAAATGTGTTCATCTAAAGGTGTGTTTATCCACGTCTATTTGTATGTACTGATTCTAGGGTAGAAGCTAGAAAGGGGTAAGGGCCCCATCTCCACTTTTCTTTGAATATCCTGTTCCCTAAAGGTATTGCCACCAAACAGAACATGACAGAGCTATGTGAATGCCACAGTGATGAGGCCAGCTACTGCAAACGTTTTCTGTACACGTAGCCACTAGTAAGCTCCTATAATTGGAATCTAGTCATGAGAGACTAACATCATCCGCTGCTGTGTTTCTACCTTTAGCAGTATGTATTTCATGATGGATAACCCCAATGAACCACAGTTCAGCAAAGGTTTCAACTTTGAACCAACCTACCGATGAAGCCAGCCAATGGTTTACCAGTGAAACTTATTGAAAATATGTTAGGTTTAGATGTTATAGGTGTTTGTTGTTCTAGAGAGTTTAGTTTCTATTCCCCAGTGTGAAGATCTTTGAGATTTAAAAAAAAAAAAAAAAAGTGTACAACCAGACTAACTCTGGATCATATATCAGAAGTTTTGTCACACATTCTTTGGTTTGTAAATAGGTTTTCCAGGTGATGTGGTGTCTACAGTGCAACAACATTATATATGTTGTGCTACATCTCACAAGCCTATGCAATTAAATACACCAGTGCTACAGGAGGCCACACAATGTAACCTGAAACCATGATTTGGCAATATTGACAATATTTTTGTTGTTTTGTTTTGACAACAGCATCGTTTGTCAGATTACAGTGATGATATTGTTGTTCTGGGACCATGATTTATGGCTGCATTGACAGTGTTTATAAGTGACATTAACAAGCAGAATAAATTATTTATAATTATTTGAGTTGATACAGTTTCACCCAGTCACAAGATGATCCGCATGTCAGAGATGCTTGAGTTGGATGTTTTACAACATTACTGCCTTAACATAGGGGACACAATATCAGCATTCAAGATGTGTAATGATTTGTTGAACTTACACACATATGTACACAAACTTTGTCTGACTGACCAGCAATGCATCTACAAACATTCAGAAGTGTGCATATATTTAAATTAGTCATGGCCTATATTATTGTGTATTGTATTATTAGTTCTGTTTTATTTACTTTATTTTTCTAAAATCTTGCTATTGCTATTGTTTTAGAGCAAGATCTGGCATCTGCTTTCCTCAAATGCTCGATTTATTTTACAAATGCGCAATGAATTGTTTAGGTGAACTTTTATGATATACATAGATAAAGGAGGATGTAATGATACACTGATACAATGATACACAATGAACACCTAATTGCTGCGTTTACTGATGCTGGCCTAATTTTATCTTTTGAATGATCTGTTGGTTTGGCAACCTGATTGAATGATCTTGGCCATGTTTTTCATGTTAGAGCCACTCAGGGAGCAAAGGCCATTCTAGTGGACCCTCAACACCCTCTTCATGCAGAGCTTCTCCTGCCATCAGGAAGGAGGTACACTTTTGCTCTAGGAGAGCAAAATCAAACAGATATTTAAGATAATTTGTTCCGTCAGCTGTTGGGGTTTTAAACAAACTGTAAGTAAAGTTGCTATTGTGCATACTTTAACAAGGACTCTGTGATTCGATTTATTGTTAGAACTGCTGTATGTTGTATGTATTCATGTTTTTATTAGCTGATTTGATGATGACATATGGGACATTAAAGACTATCTAATCTATAATACAGTATATGCACATAATCCAGTGATACTCAAGTCTGAAATTCCTCATGAGGTTCCATGTATATTATAAAGGATCCATCATGTAGTAAGCTATGAGTGGGCACACATTAAAATAATGATATAATGACAGTATATAGGCCAAAAATAAAATGTTTATTATAGATAGACAGAAATGAGAAAGAAAATTATAATAGTCATTCAAATTGCAAATAACATTTCTGCATGCACAAATAGGTCGTATACCTACATCTGGAACTGGTTTTAAGGAGGATTAATTTTTGTACTGGTAATTACACAAAACATCATTGAGCATCATGATCTGCCCACCCACAACATAAAACGTTCAAACTCCACGCATGGGGAGGGACTTTGCCTTTCAACATTTAAAGCTGGAACACTCGCCGTGTAGGGTGGCCAACCAGTGACCAACGTGAACCCACCGAGACAGAGGGCTTTTCAAACCTGGACTTAACACGGCAGGCAGAGCTCGGCGTGTCCTCGGACTATTTGGAATTCACCCAATTTATGCCATGATGTGAAGCAGAGACCGATAATGGATGTTGGCTGATTTCTTGATTACTAATCACACGGATATATTCACAGGACTTCACCACTCCCGCATTATATCTAAATGGATGAGGTTATTTATAAAAGTGCGTGCTGTTGATTTTCTGGAAAGAAAATAGAAAAGAGTGAGATCTTAATAGCAGGGAAAAACTAACGTGCCGAGTTGTGGATGGACAGGGCAGGAGTACATATGCCAACCATAGGAGCTGCTCTGGATTACTGCATCCTGGCATATCACTGCTCTTCAAGTCATCTCCTGATCAGATCAGAATGTATGGAATAAACCAACGCTGTATTTACATGTAAGACATTTACTGCTGCTGTAGGCTACGTGTTCATGTTTTTTGTTAAAATGCACTTTAAAATATATGAATAATCTTTTTTTTGTTTTGTCCCACAGATCGTTTCATTTTTTCGTGCTGTGGTGTCACGCACAGGTAAGATCACATTAAAGTTGACATTATTAAAGTGTGTAGCTAGCCAAAGTTTAATTTGCAATAGGGCTATATACGGCACACGCATATAGTTTGAAGTTAACATTTAGGCCTATAGTCTGTCCGTTCTCAAGCCAATTTACTGCACCATCGTTACAGATGAGTCGTTTCTGGTGGCTTTTACAATCTGATCCCAGGTTAGAATGAAAAATATGTGATTATATTTTTCCCTTTTACATAAAAAGGGGGAGAATCACCCGTCTCCTAATTTTAACCAGTATGTGAGGACGCAGGGCGCTGTGACGGACCAGCTGAGTCGGCGACAGGTCAGGGTCTACCAGCTCTACAGTCGCACCAGCGGAAAACACGTCCAAATACAGGGCAAGAGGGTCACAGCCACAGCTGAGGACGGCAACACGTATGGTAAGTAGGCTACTGATACACTGGCTCCGTTTACATGCACATATTCCACATATTCGAGTTAAGCGCACATACACCATGCTGCCTACATTGCTAATGCCAATATTACAAATAAGTTTATATTTGGAATAGGCTTACAATATGATTATACTATGAATCCTAATGTGTTAATATATTAACATAACCTACAAGTTGTCTGAATATTGTCGAATACCATGAGAGCATGTAATTATAACTAGCATATAATTATGAAGGCAGAGAACGTTTTACAGCTTTTGGACACTATTTGGGATCCTCGAGGAGCGTGATTATCTCCCCAATGGAAGCTTACCTATCTTCCCGTAAACCCACCTACCCGTTGTGAGGTGTTTCAGGACTATATGTTAATTCAGATTAATCCACAGAATCCATTCGTCTGGCGAATTAGTGGCTGATTAGTCAGTCTTTTGTTTTCATGGGCCAATACACATCACTGTAATGATGACAATTAACCGAGAGGGCACTGCAGGACAAATTCGATTAAAGACGTGTATTCGCCTGTGGTGCATTTAGACTGTAGCATAACATTTATTCAACCAATACTTAACGTTACACCTGAATTATTATTTGGCCAATATGACTTTCCTACCACAGTGTAGGGCTTTCTGAACAAATATAGGCATACATTTTATAATTGATTGACTGCTAAACATAGGCCTACACTAAATAATAATTGCAATTAATTATAATAAACAACTTAAATGTCTTGGAAAGTCGTTTTAAAAAGTGAAAGGCAATGTTTTATTAATATGATTATATTCATGGTTGTACTTGGAACATATATATCCCAGACTCCAGTGCACTGCCCAATGTGCATGTGTTGCAAGTGCAGTTGTTGTGAAAACATTTTGAACACCTTTGACAGTTGAATGTTTTTGCATTAGAACACAGAATGTATAACTCGTTATGTGCATGTAAGAAGTCCTCACTGGGTGAGATTGGCAGTGACTTTTTGGAGAAGTTATTTCTGCAGCTCATTTACTTTTTTCCACAGCTCGTCTATTTGTAGAGACTGATACCTTCGGCAGTCGAGTTCGGATAAGAGGAGCAGAAAGCGGCCGCTACCTCTGCATGAACCGGAAAGGAAAACTTGTTGGAAAAGTAAGATATTAACTCCCATAACCCTTTTGTTTTGGTCAGTGAGGCTGCATCTTTCCTCAAGGTGTACTCCTTAAATGCAGAATCCAACAAATATGCCCCACATTTCTGCCCCTGTGGGAAAAGCATGCAGACTCAAATCAAAACAGCAATGATTTTATAATTCTGGTTTCAGCAATAATGATAATTCCAGCCACAAATCGAGGAGTGTCCCTTAAACGATGAAATAAAGATTATAGAGCAGGGTTGAGTCTGATCACAGCGAATGAACAGGAGTTGCTATTATATGGTATTATGAACAGCACTCAAAGTATGCAGTATGTGTGTTACATACTGGGCTTAACACAAATGCCACTGTGTACTATTTGAAGACTTTGAATAGGCTGACACTCTTGATTTCATGTTATTACCCAAGTATGTGTCTTATTCACAGGTTTCAGTTAGACACTATTGTCAGTGCAGTCTCATGTTTGGCTCATATGTTGGAAAAACAGTTTCTCAGAGGAGCCTGTGAGAGATACACACCCACATTTCTAAGAGCTGAAAACAGCAATGGGGGAAAATATACCCTCGCCCCATCCCTTCTTGATGTCTGGTCATAAGTCAACTCTCCACTTCCTTTATGGAAATGGAAAAGATGTATCAATTTATCCTTTTCTCACCGCATATCAGAAGTGTTGAAATAGAGTAATGACAGTTGTAATGTTACTTTTCAGAAAGTCTTGCTTTTGTTTTTGACCCAAGTAAGTCTTGTGGTTTTTAGTCAGTGTTGTCATTTTCAGCACATCCATACAAATATGAGCATATGAGTAGAATATTTGTGTATTGGTCGAATATGGTAACGCAAATTGTTACAATTTTATTAACATACAAAAAGATGCACTGACGGATAGAAAATAACAACATACATACACATAAAATTCTGGATTTTTGTAACCCGTATTGTATAATCACAACTTAAATATTTTTTTAGGATAAAGCGTCACAGCCAAAACATCATAGGAACCATCACCATACCTCAATCATAATAAGGACATTTAATGTTTTTAAATGAAATTAAACATCGTTTTATGCTGGATGCTGTATGATTATGGGAATTACTCTAACATAGGGTCTCTTTTCAAATTGGTTTCTTCAACAGCCCAACGGCCGGAGCAGGGATTGTATCTTCACAGAAATTGTTCTGGAGAACAATTACACTGCCTTCCAGAATGCCAAGTATGAGGGTTGGTATGTGGCTTTCACCAGGAAAGGGAGGCCTATCAAAGCGTCCAGGACGAGAGAGAACCAAAGAGAGGTCCATTTCATCAAGAGACTTCACAAAGGCCCTCCTCCTTTCCCCAACACGGACCAAACCAAACACTTTGAGTTCATAAGATTTCCGCCCATCCGCCGAGCTAAACGGAACAGGAAATCACAAACTTCCTCCTAACAAAGTGGGATGACACTGCCTGGAAGTCGGAGATATAGATGCGATTTTATTTTTGTATATTTTTGATATGTAAAAAAACTAAAAAAAAAGTGAAATGCAAACAAATTCTAAAATAATATTGCTGTAAAGTGATCATGTGTACATAATGAGAGAGTAAACCAGATGGATTCTATTTAATAGTCTTGTGTGAATATGTTTAGTGGTGCTCTTCTGAGGGACAGTTAGGGGTAAAGGACATTAATAAACACGGTGAGCCTGGCTAAACGACAGCGTGACAAATGCAATGTTTTACCTTTAGATCATGGCTCAAATGACTGCATTCGTGGAACATGGGTCAAAATAGAAGTCCAAGTTAAGAAACTCTCTTCAGAATTGAAAGTGCGGCAATATTTTATAAACAGTAAGGCGAGGTGCACTAATCATACAATTGAAATGCATTTCATATAGTTGAGAAATTGGATATGGCATCCGTCATCAGAGATGTTATTAATTGCACAGGCATGTAATTTCAATCAGAATCTCATACTGAATTTTAATACAAAAGTTTGCAATCATGCAGCTTGTCCTCAATAACCTAACCTCCATGATACTGTCCAAGTCATACACCAAAAAGCTTATGTCATAGGCTACAGTAAATGATTTTTTTCATTAGATGTGTGTCAAAGGGATTGAGACAGTGTTATGACTTATCGGAATGATATTTGTGCTTTAGCCAGTTAATTGATGAAAGCAGGCTAAGATCTTTGATGTTATAATGAACTTGGCACAGAACGAATACAAGAGTATTAGAGTATGTGGTCCTGTTTATGTAATTATAATTGGATTCTTTGTCTCGCATGATACCCTTTAGGAAAACCACTGCCACTGAGTGCCAAACAGGGTGGAACTTGGGTTAGCATATAATTCTCATTTTCTGTCACCTGATCTTTTGGCCATAATTAAGAGGTGTTATGCATTTTGATCAATTTTCATACATCTTTATCTGTGATGAGAACCAATGCATTGGTTTTAGCCATAGAATTATAACGTTTTTAGCAGATTACATGAAACTCTACGTATCCAACTCTTCTCCACACAAAATGTTAATTTACATGATTGGGAAATAAAATTCAAAAGTACAACATTACAATTTCAACTCGCGTATTGTACTAAAAGTAAGCTATTTTCTTTTACATTTATGCCATTCACAGACATGTTTTAATGAAGTGATTCGATAAGTCACTAGCACCCTCTAGTGGTGTTTTCTGCTAATTGCACACCGCTAATCACGTGGCAGGTCAGCTGATTTCAAGAGAAACAGGAAGAGAAATTGAGAGCTCTGGTGTTTGGAAAAGAAAATCACAGTTCAACGCTTATTATATGAGTTTGTTTTTCATTGTTTTCAACATCAAAAACAAGGAAAGCGTTTCGAAAAGCTAAGAACAAAAAATGTTCGGTGCAGAAGACGAGGATGGAGATTTCTTGTCTCCCACTGGGGGGTAAGTTTGCTTTTTTAAGCTAACGTTTTAGCCTGGGCAAACTAACACTAGTCAACTAGTGAATATATCGATATAGATAGGACGCATTTCTAAATCGTTCTGGATGATACTAATGCATGTCCCTGGCATATCAAAGCCATAACGTACAGATGTGTTTGTAGCCTACAGGTAGTCAGCTAATACCTTATTAGTGGGTGTCCTATCTAGTGAGCTGTCACATGCCTCAGTCACCAATGATTGTATCATGCTTAGTCCATATAACGTATCGAACTTGTAAAGTTGCCAAAAGTGCCTTTTGCTGTGACTCAGGAATGTTAAGTCGAAAGGCTGCTGTTCCATTTCAATTTTTTCTTGTGACACGTATATCAGGACAGTCCAACATTTCTATAATAATGATGGACAAATAGGCCAAATACATGAATGAAAATTTTACCTCTCAAACGAAACATTTTATATTGTACTAACTTACTCTGCCCCACCTGTTATGGGGCATTCTGGGTGCAGCATAATCGTAGTCTGTCTTTGTGAAGCCTGGGTTCGAGTCGTAGTGTGGACCTGTAACACATGCTCCTTGACCAAGATGCACTAAACCGCTAACTGCTCCCTAACAGTAATTGTACTTTTTTCTAAAATTATTTTGGATAACCTTCCCCTTCCACTGATTGTCTTTTTAAAAGGCCACATTTTACATTGTAATTCTCATATAGCATTTGTGCTATTCAACCACAACCAGCTGTGTTCTGCTTTCTTATATTCCATAATTATAAGTAGTGTAACAAACAATGGCCCTCGTTTGGAGCTCTTGGATTAAAATGTGTGCTGCTAAAGGCAGGAGGGGTTAGAAGTGAAGTGAGGGAGGAGTGTTGTGGCTATAGGCTAATTCCTCTCACATGCTGCTAGTCAGGGGAGCGGGGCAAGGGCTTCTGCCTCTGTGCCTCTGCTTGGTGGAGACTGAGCTTCAGCTCCACTGCTCCATGCTGTTGAATGTGCCACCGAGGTGAGACACAGACCAGGGCCCTGTGAGTAGGACAACAGCACTGGAACGTATGATGGAAGTCCATGGCCTGTCACACATGCAAACTGCAGACTGCCCTTCTTCAGCCTCATTCCTCATCATACGAGATGAAGTTCCTCAGGTTGTCACCATGTCTGTTCTGGGAGATACCGATGATTACCTATGGAGGGAGTTCCAGGGGTCAGTATAACTGTGATACAGAGCTTCCAGGGTTTGATGTCTAGTTGTGACATTGTATTAAGCAGCACATATTTTCTGAGTATCAACAAAGCTTCCTAGAACTCTACTTTGTTTTTGGAGTATTCTCGTGCGTGTAATGGTAAGAATGTATGCAGTGATTGGTTGGTGTTGAGGTTTTGTGAGTCTGGCTAGTATCGAGACTTCTGTGCTAGAACTGTCTGGGACATTTACGCTGCAGCCCACTGTCCTCTTGCTTGACTTTTTAACACAAGTGTCACTGGATTCAAGTGGTTTAGGAAATGCAGCAGCAGCTATAGTACACCCTTCAAACCTCCAAATTATGATGAACGCCTCATGTGAGCCTTGTGTGTCAGAACTACAGGTATTTAGCTTCTGTCTAAGAGTGAAATCTACTTCACTTGGTTACACCATTCATGGCAGTCAAATTGTGAGATAATTCTGGAGACCAATAACCTCGTGAACACTTTTTCAGGGCTAAGTTGGCCTCCTTGTTTGGACTTGACCAAGCAGCCAGTCAGGGGAATGAGTCTTTCCAGTACACGGCACCAAAACAGCCCAGAAAGAGCTCCAATCCAGGTATCAGACACACAGAGTTAAGGATCAATCTTCTGTGATTAAACAAAGATGCACCTCTGGACCACTCAAATTGTATGAGCAACAAACACACTATTATATTTTATTTCATATAAAACAATATTACCTATAGCAATAAATGCCTGCATATTTCATACAGTATAAGATTTAATTAATAACTGTTGATTTATTTCTGTAGTTCCACCCATGCAGAAACCAGCTGCACCACCAGGGGCTCCTGCAGTGTTGTCTGCCACAGCAGTCCAAGCCTTCAGATAGTGGGTATCTTTAAGGGACATTCCAATAAAGAGAGCTTGTCTGAGATGACCTTTGTGGTTGAAGACCACGGTTAAAATAGGTTGTTGCTCAGATAGTGATCCTATTCCTCTCTACTCCTTCAGCTGTTACAGGCACACACCGTGCTCTACCCCTCCACCTACAGGCACCCACACCAATAATACTTTCACAGTGTGCCAATAATATTCATAATTGTCAGAAACATTTTTTGAACCACCCCGCACAACAATGCTTAAAATACACATTAAAATAATAAAGTTAATAATAATTTCCAGACTAAAAATATGCTACACGCATAATAGATTACTTTTCAATACATCTTCTCTACTTTTGTAACATTTGTTTCTCTGCAGTATCAACGGACAATATGTGAAACAAGGGAAGCTAGGAGCGGCGGTACTCGGTAACCACACAACAAAAGAGGTTTGAGCTCTGCTAATTGGTCAGTTGTTAGAGATTAACGGTGCTAACTTTTGATTGTGAATAAATCCCCTCTTTCTCTTGCAGTACAAGCTACTGCTATACATGAGCCAGCAGAAACAGGTGACTGCTGCAAAGATTCACATTGGCTTTGTGTATACGGTGAGCAAACCTGTTGCAGTATCATTGTATTTACAGTGAGCCAACCTGTGTGCATTTAGTACAGTATCATTGTGTTTGCGGTGAGCAAACGTGTGCATTTACGGTATCACTGTATTTACAGTGTGTATTTACAGCATCCTTTGCAAACACATGACTTGGTGATATTATGGTATGACACATGTGCCCATCCTATGCAAAGGAAATGTATGCAGATCTCTGTACAACAAATGTTCATTGTTAGATCTTTTGGGGATTTTACAATGTAATATCATCAAAAGCACTTACCGGTATATTACATTATTTTGTATTTCCTTGAAGCACTGTAAAGTTTAAGGAGTCTCCTAAATTGAGGATTTTAAACCTTGGCTCATCAAAATGTTTAAATATCACTGATCCAACTGAATTATATAGTAAACATCTAGTAATTTGTTAAATCTCTGTTTGGAAATGTGTAGGAACTTTGCTGGTTGTCCTCTAGCCTGTTGATCTGTATTGATCACATACTTGCCTGTCCCACAGGTACAGCCCAACAACTACTGCACGTTTTACGATGACCAGAGGCAGAACTGGTCCCTGATGTTTGAGACCGAGAAAGCTTCAGCAGACTTCTGCAAAGAGGTAGAGGGGCAGGGGAGGAAGTGGACGACAGTTATTGTTTGACGCTAAACAAACTGAAATGGGAGATAGTGTTCAAAGGGCAGTTTCACACTGTTAGCAGTGACATTAAGATTCTCATTTGATCAGCAAGCATTTATACTGTATATTTAGAGCAAGCAAATACAAATAATTATGTGACAGTCCAGCCACATTTATAAAGCATATATTATTAACATTATATATTCTTCATGCTTTATTGTATATTCTTGTTGAGCAACGGTTAACATAAATCATTATAAAATGTTATTATATTATAATAGAATTATTATTATAATTATGAAAGTTCTTAATGTAGCCTACATACTGTGACCAAATGTGGTATAATGCTGAGTGCTTCCTTATTGTGCTACTGTTTGTTTCAGGTGTGTGTGGCCAAAGTGAACAGTGTGCCTTCGTTGGAAGTTGTGCTGGTCCAGGATCTCAATGTTGGTGAAGGACAGGCAGTGGAGAGTGGAGACTCCCTTGAAGTAGCCTACACAGGCTGGCTACTGCAGAACCATGGCATTGGACAGGTTAAACATGGCTCTCTTTGTTTTGTATTGAAAAACGCTGCGTGTGCATTTCCGGCTTTCTCTAGATTTCTTCAAATGATGACGTTAAATCTTAAAGGTAGACTTCTCAATTTGTGCCTGGAAGAGCCCTTGTGTTTTGGTGTGAAACTCTCTCCCCCTCTCCAACACTCATAGGCTCACGTTGTCTTTGTCCTTCTCTGTACAGACACGTGCACAGCTGTGTTTCCTTACAAAAAGCTTTTGAGCGTAGAAGAATTTCTTTCTGGAAACAATATCACACAATTGAGGGGGCTTTGTTTACAGCCAACATGCCTGATCTCAGAAGTCAGTATGGGTTAGGCCTGGCTAGTACTTGTATAGGAGACTGCATGGGAATATGTGCTTCTAAGTTTTCCTAATGCAGGCAGGGCAAGCCTAACTCGGACCGCATTGCCAGGAGATCATGTGCTTCATGTGATCCAGGAAAACTACGTCTTAAGAAATTAAGATCTCTATCTTTGATCTCTGAGGGGACAGTTGGTAGTTGCCAGAGTCGTGTGTGTGTGTATGCCTCAGGACAACATCTTGTCTGTCTGCACAAATAATTAGAGTAATTTGTACTATTACATCCAGTGCCTGCCATGTCAAACAGGCCAGTTGTTTTGTCCAAACAAAACAAGCTGGTTTCCATTCGATACTTTGCCTTGACCCTGTTTGCAGACCTTTTTTACTTGTTTTGAGCAAAAATTAATAGTAAATTAGTTGTCTCCTGCAGTGTGTTGTGTGTGTTTTTATTTTTTTATTTTTTATATTTTTTTATATCTGTGTTTCTTTTTTTGGCTCATGGCTTTGCAACATGATTGTGTTTCAGGTGTTTGACTCAAACCAGAATAAAGACAAGCTTCTGCGACTGAAACTTGGGGCCGGAAAAGTAATCAAGGTGAGGGGCTTCTTACTTGGTTCTAATTGGTTGTAATAAATGCCAGTTTACAATTACCATCCATTCCAAATGCACTGTGTGTCTAGGGCTGGGAGGAGGGCATGGTTGGTATGAAGAAGTCAGGCCGCCGTCTCATGGTCATTCCCCCCAGTCTGGCCTATGGCTCTAAGGGACTGGCCAACCGCATCCCCGCTGACAGCACGCTGGTCTTTGAAGCGGAACTTAGACGGGTAAGCTCTCCCACTACAGTCCACACTATTGGTTACTGGTCATGTCAGCTGATATGTAAGAGGAAGCTGTACTTTTCTTTGAATAATGATCAGTACTGCTAAACATATTGTCAAATTAAAATGAAAATATGACCTGGGGGGTCAGTTACCTCCTATTCTAATTGTTTGTTAGTATTAAAATACACAATACCTTATGAATAGGCTAAAAGTCCTGGACTACATACTAATTCTCAGAATGGAATAATGTTAGATAAGAACCTACTGCACTGCCCAACCATAACTGTAGTACATTGTATTGGTATGTGGGTGAGTTGTAGGGGTGCAATTGGGATATAGTCAGCCACCATTTTACCTGCACTTTGATCCGGATTTTTTAAACTGACTTGTATCCGTGTATGCTGTGAAAATGTGAAGTCACTTCAGAGAATTGACCTCAAGAGTAGTTACAGCTTGTGACCAGTGATCTTTCTGTAGGAGGTTATTCTGGTTCTGTTCCACTGCTACTAAATGCCTGAGTATTCGGACACCCTGCAGATTGTGACTTTATATTGCCCGCAGCGTAGCGGGTGGAACGGGCTTACAGCTGATCGATAAGCCGCTGGTTCAAGCCCCGCTAACTCCTCAAGTGTCGAGGTGTCCTTGAGCATGCAAAACACCTTTGCATGGCTGACACCATCGGTGTGTGAATGTGTGTATGAATGAGTGAACGTGAGGCTATACTGTAAGTGCTTAAATGCAATCCAGGCAGTATGAGTATTGGGATGCAACCCTTGTCTAAAGGTTACCTTAGGAAGAAGGATGTTTGCTAGAAAGGTCTTTTCACCTGCCTGGGTCTTAGGTGAAGTTCAAGGACAATGGGTCTGACCGGGCTAGCGCGGGTTCCAGGGATTCTGCCACCCCCTCCCCAGCTCCATCTCCAGCCCCCAGCTTGGAGAGCCTGGCCCCAGAGGCCCCAGCACAGACCCCTGCCCCAGGCCAAGGCAGACCAGGGTGAGATGTTACTGTAAGGCTTCGGAAATAGTTCACAGCATTAGCATGTGGTCTTCTGTCACTTAAGCTGATTTGGCTATGACCTGTTTACTTTTATAGGGAACCCCCTCTTCGAGCAAAGTCAAACTCCCTTAGCGAACAGTTGGCAGTAAGTGTCCTTTATATAATCAGTAGTCTTTTTGAGCCCTCTTTGAAAAGTCTGTTGTTGTGACCATAATCAGTCACATGTTTGAAAGATACTTTTTAATATGCACAAAGAAAACAAAGAAAACTTTTTTGACCCACCGTAAATGATAATATCCCAGTGATCAACTAAACTACATAAATATATTTTAATTCAGTAGCATTTTCTGTCATGCAGCCTAGCTTTATTTTATTTTTCTAATTCCAGAATCCAGATTCTACCAAAGCTAAACTAATCTCTCGCATGGCGAAGATGGGTCAGCCCATGTTGCCCTTTATGACAGGGGTGGTGAGCCAACCGGAATCCAGTGACTCTGAGATTGAGGTGAGGCAGAAGTATTATTTCAATTGGCTGATCTCCCTCAATGTCTAATGTCTATGTTGAGCCCTACCGTAACTATGGTGACGTTCTCTCTAGGACACTGGGGCATCCAGGATCAAGGAGAGGCTAGCTGCACCTTCATCTCCAGTGCCAATAAACACCACTGCTCCATCACAAGGTCATCTCTCTTTAAGAACCTCAAGTCACTCATCTCATATATATTTCATCTTCTTATCCACAACATGAATACATCCTGAATTAAGCACTACTGGTATAACAAATGGATTGCACAAAGTGGAGTGACTAAAGAACATATTCTACCAGTAAAGATAGCTGTTTATTTTTTAGATACAAGGGAAGTCAGTGGATGATACAAATAGTGACAGGGCTGTAGTGCTCTGTGAATGATGAGCGTTGTTTTACTAATATATATGTGGGAGGAGTTGTATCTAAATATGCATGATTCAGAGTCAAGGGTTTAATAGTGTGTACATTTTGCTTTAATGTGATTGTGTAGAATTGTGTTTTCTGGTAAATTCTCACTACCTCACCCCCTTCCCTCCCCATCACTCACACACACACACACACACACACACACCCCTTCCACAGTGCTGTCCTATCCCCACACAACACAGCCTTCTGCCTTACTTCCTGTTGCCATGACCAATGTACCCCATCAAGCTGGGCCTGGCACCACCCATGCCTTTCAGGTGAGATCTCGCCTCATCTCCCCCTCCACCCCTGTGCAGTGTAGTGTGCCATGCTAACGTGTGTGTGTGTGTGTGTGTGTGTGTGTGTGTGTGTGTGTGTGTGGTGTCTCAGCCTTATCCCTACACACAGTCACCTGTGGCTGCCTCCCACCTGCAGCGAGTGGGTCAGGTGTACCCAGCACAGACTGTCCCCTACATGGGTGAGTAGGCTATGGCTCTACTGTGCCTACTTTATCACAGTGTAACTACTGTATGCAGCTGATAGTGGAAAGCTGAACATTTACTGGTTGAGTTTTATTGTTGTTTCTTTCTATCTTTATTTGGAGATTTTTATTGTTAATGTTATTTCGTTTTATAAAGGCTCTGGGGACGTTACTTCCTTCTTGATGACCGAGGCCCGGCAGCACAACACAGAAATCAGACTGTCGGTTGGGAAAGTTGCGGATAAAGTGGATCAGTTGGCCTCAAAGGTTTTTATTCAATAAATAGTTGACTAAATCTCTATTTAAATAGACAGACAGACTGACTGTGTCTCTACGGCTGACAGATTGATGACCTGCAGAGGCAAGGCAGTCTCTCCGTGGGAATGTCTGGCATGTCGATGGAAACCTCTATGATCATGCACAGCATCCAGAGGGTCATTCAGGTACAGTTACAGAATGAAGACTACACCCTAACTCCTCTTTATCAGCAATGCTCCAGATCTTTAACTTGTGATTACAAATAATAGTAATCATTTCAAGTGCTGCTCCATATGGTATAATATATCCTAATGTCCATGTTCTGTTTTCCAGGAAAATGAATGTTTGAAGAAAGAATTGTTTGAGAAGAGCTCTCGTATTGAAGAGCAAACCCGCAAGATCGGGGAGCTGATTAACCAGAACCAGAGGTATTTCTAAGTTACGAATAGGTAGAAAGACACAGAGTAACCCATGGGTATCTGATGAGCATCTCATGATTAACCCATGATATACGGTACAAGAATCCCCATGGCATATGTATGATTATATTGTTGTAGTTTTCCCTATTCTTATTGTTATTGGCCAGATCCATGGAACAGAGCAACATGCTGTTGGAACAGAGAACTGACTGTCTGAAGTCTTCCAGTGAGCAGAATCACGTGCGACTACTGCAGGCTGAGCAGGAGAAGGTATGTGGCTTTCTATGGGATGCAATGGCTGTGAAGCTTTCTAATCAAAGAGGCCCTTCCACTCCTTATGGATAATTCCACTAATTTTATTTATTCTAGTCCATCAAAAAATCTGAATTGGATAAATGGACCTAGAAAAACAATTGTGATATTGCACGCACTCTTCAAAGTCTATGAAAGGTTGATGCTGCAAAGGTAAAACTCTATGGATACTTGAGCCTACTTGCTTTTTTGTTTCTCTATGCGTGCATTAAGATTCCCTTAATAACATCTATTGACAGACCCTTGCATTGAAAAGGAAGTATTTAACCAGTGAATGGCATTAGCTTGTAACCTCTCACAGTAATGGTCTCACTCTGCCAACTGGACCCTTGGGTGTTTGCACTGCTGTATTGCTTTTGAGGAACTCTAGCATTGACTGCTCTGTCTTCCCAGCATACACTGCCTCAAGACCTGGGCTCTGGCCAGGTGAGCCTGTTTTCTCTGCCTCTGCCTCTGCCTCTGTCTCTGTCTCTGTCTCTGTCTCTACTACGGACACCAGACTTGGGTCAAATGGTGCTTAAGTCCTTTTATACCTGTCGTCTACTTGAGTGCCAGACAGCCACAGGCTGAGCCGCAGGCAGAAAGCTATATAAAAGTCTGCTTCACACTGCTTGAGAGCACTAGAAGAAGGCAAAAACAATCTTTGTATGTGCCGACCATTTGACCTAGATCTGCCACCTGTCAACACCATCGCACTGAAACATACTTCACTAACGTTCACTTTACTTTTTGTTCTTTTCTTCTCCTTCTCCATCGCTGCTCATCTGCCATCTCCCTCCCCCACAGGTTCACCGCTGCTTGAGCCAGTCACTCATTTCTGGAGCATTCTCCTCCACCTGTTCATTCAAAATAGGCAGGCATCATAGGTGCTCCTTCCATCCTCCCTCTCTCCCTCTGTGTGCCTCTGTGTTCCTGTGTAGGTGCGTCTGACTGAGGAGCTGGCTGCGTCCACTGCGCGGGTGTCTCAGCTGCAGCTGGAAGCCACCTCCCTCCAGCAGAGAGCCCTGGAGCTCCAGAGCAAACTGACCTCAGCCCTGCAGGACAGTGAGAGCAACGGCACACACATTGCAACACTGGAAGCACAGCTCGAAGGTATTTTATTCTATTATTTTATATATTTTTTTCTATTATTTTATATTCCATACCTTTCCTTTTTAAATGCCACCCTGTCCCCATTCTAATAAAACACTGGCAAATTGAGCATTTCCATGTCTGTATTGTGCACTATATTATAATAATAACATAGTGATATGTGTATGGTGTCTCCTATGACGTGAACTCCGTGCCACTAGATGAAGCTCTGCAAGATAGATTTGTGT
The DNA here is from genome assembly GCA_027564795.1 of Aphredoderus sayanus. Taxonomy (NCBI): domain Eukaryota; kingdom Metazoa; phylum Chordata; class Actinopteri; order Percopsiformes; family Aphredoderidae; genus Aphredoderus; species Aphredoderus sayanus. Next base: position 19,226 of record JAODUG010026716.1, read on the forward strand.
ATTGCATAAAATATTTGTGTACTTGCAAAAAAGAAGTCCATATGATATCAACCTTGTTTTAAGATAAACCTGATGTATTTGCGATGTCCCATAAAAGTCCTACAGTACCCACAGTCCTAAAGTGTAAACCTTTCACAGGTACACACATCTTTTCTGCACGTACACAAATCTTTTTCTACAGAGACGCATATCGTTTTCTACAGGTACATATCTTGTATGCAAGTACACAAATATTTTGTGTAAGTACACAAATCCTTTTGACAGAGCTTCGTCTCGTGGCACAGACTTCACGCCATAGCCTTCACCTCTGTAGTGACCACCTCTGCGTCGCTAACACTTCCATGTGTGTGTCCGTCCATCCCGTCAGAGCTGAGGCCGGCAGCAGAGCAGGCCCAGGCTCAGTACCGAGCAGAGAAACAGAGGAGGAAGGACACGGAGCTGAGAGTCAACACTGTGGAAGAGGAACTGCAAGACCTCAAGTCAGACAAGGAGAGTCTGGAGCGAGTGAGTACCTTTGTTTACACCCCTCTCTGTCTCTCTCTCTGCGCTGGCAAGATGCACGTGGAACGTGTTGTAATGAAAGAGTCGATCTAAATATCAGGAAGCAGCTGTATTGCTATTGCATAACTGGCTCATGTTACTACTTCCTCTAGGGTGGTGGTTTTACGTTTAGACTTAACTTTTCTGTCCTATGTGGAAAATATATTGTTAAATCCTTTTTAGATGAATTATTATAAAAACCTAATTTATCCAGCCCTGTCTAGTTAAGCTGGGCAAAGATCCACTGCTCTAGAATGGAACATTTGTTTTAGTTTGGGCATGGTGTTGGCCATTAATGAAGCTGATGGCTTGATAACAGCATTGTGACTCTGCGGTGTCAGCAGATTTTCCTAGTCTGTGTCTCATATGCTTGTCCATATCCCTGGCCAGATGCTGGCGGACAGGAAGAGGAAGTGGCAGGCAGAGCGTCAGAGTCGAGACGAGGAGCTGGAGGAGGTGAGAAGGAGTTCTCAGCAGGAGGTGGACAATCTCAGGGCTCAGTTACGCAAAGCCAGGACCTGCTCCACCGGCGCCGCATCCGAACAGGTGACACAAACGGCCCCATGTTAAGTTGTCATCTGAGCTACTTGTGTCAATCCATACAGTAGGTGTTTGGTATACTGTAATGTATGAGAGTCAAATAAGGCCTGTGTTCACCAAACGCATATTTAGTGCTGAGAGCGCCCACAAACGTATTTAATAGAGCACTTCTCTCAAGTGTTTATTGCTGCTAAATTACAAAAACTGCCTTCTAGACCTTCCACATGACTTTGTTGTGAACGTCAACAGTAATAGGTTATGGCTATAGTATGTGATTATTGCCCTCAGTGCTAAAACTGTGTTTGTTGGACACGGGCCCTTAAGGTGTTTTTAAATTCATGTCAAACTGGGATGTGACATTGTAACACTAATCCCTGTCCAGGAAGGTGAGTGACAGCTCAGCCCTGACACATACTTTTAGTCAGGTCAGGTTTCTTTATATAGGCCTTGGGTGCAATTCTAGCCTCTTTTTTTTTTCTTTTTCTTTTTTTCTCTTTTTTTTCTCTCAAACGCATCGTCTTATGACCTGATTGTCTCCTTCCCTTTAGTGTCATTGCTGTGTATATTTATTCCTTTTATTCATTATTTATTTATGTATTTGTTTGTTTTTCATGCCTTTTAACCCTCCTGTTGTCCTCTGGTTTCAAACACACAACTTGTTGTGCCAGCAGTGCACATGTGTGTGCGTATAAACTGTAGAATTATGTTTGACCCGGAGGACAACAGCAGGGCTATACCGGTATGCACACCCACATCTTCAGTATATTAGCATTAGCAAATTGAAACCTTATGACCTGCTAAAGCAACTGATGAGATGTGTTCTGACCTGTGTGTGTGAGCCAGCTGGCCCAGCTGCAGCAGGAGCTGGAGCAGGAGTGGAAGGGGAGGTGTGAGCAGGCCGTGGCCTCCGCCAAGGAGCAGCACGGCCGTGAGAGAGCGGAGCTGGTGGAGCAGAGAGATGCTCTGCAGGCCAGCGTGGCTCAGCTGCAGGACAAGGTGACCGTCCCCTTCAGGGTGCTCGTGTGCGCTTGGCTGGAGCGGGCAGCATTTCAGCCGCCAGTATAGAGCACAACAGATGTAGTGTAGATGAGGGGCAGGTTAGAGGGTAGCTGGGTACTAATGAATTCCAATGAACAACAAATGTTCTGTACGACAACATGGCTTTCCAGTCACCTTCCTGGTATAACTGCACGGGAGTGGTCCGTGAGTCTTAATGTGTTATTTGGCAAACCAACAGTTGACCTCTCTGAAGCAGTCCAGGTCTTCAGAGGAGCAGGCTTCACTGCAGAATCAGGGCCAGGGGGAGGAGCTACGCATCCTTCAGGAACAGGTAACAGATGGCACTAGCTAGACTTCACCTGTGTCAGTCAGAAGAGTATAGAGGCACTGAGATTGCATCAACCAAACGTGTGACTCCTTGTAGAACACTACAGTACATAAAACCTAACTGTAGCTAAGTCTGTTTTGACTATTTTGCTCTTCTATATATTGCTGTTAGTGCACAATGTCCACGCATTGGACCATGATGTTTTTTGAGGACAGCTTGTTTTGCTACACTTCTGGTTATTTGTGATAAAGGTTTTGTTTGTTTGTTGCAAATTTGTAATGCAGAATCCACACTTTGGCCTGGAATGCATTGCGTCTCCACATATTTTCCTGCATTCTTTCCATACATATACACCCAGAGTGTGTGTGTGTCTTGTTTTCTCCCAGTACACGAGCTTGGAAAAGCAGACAGCGGCTGTAAGAGGCAGGCTGGAAGCACGTGTGGCTGAACTGGAGGGGAAACTGTCTGAACAGGGCTCTGGAGACACAGCTGGAGAAGTGAGCGCTCTCTGTCATTCTCTCAGACTCTCATGTCTATGTGTTGTGACTGGATGTGCTGTGTACAGGCAGCAGACCATCTAACGTTTTATCATTCCCATATTAACAGTAGGCAGACAGCCTACTGTACAAGTCCCCTTGCCTCTTTGGCACTAATCCTAATGATGTGTTTAACTATCATTGACAAAATGGGGAAGTCACACAGATGAATGCGCCTACCTTTCCAGGTGAAACGTGTGATGAATGGAGTGTTCCATTCACTTCGAGGGGAGTTTGAGATGAATGAGTCCTACACTGGCCAGGCTGTGCTGGGGGTGATAGTAAGCACTATTAAGGTAAGCAATATTGTACAGGGACATGCAGTATGTTGACACCCATGTTGTGGAACAGGCTCATGCAGCCTCTCGCGCCAATAGACTGTTCCTTTCTCGGCAAGTCAGCCCTGCCTTCTAAACCCTTCTAAACTCCTCCCTGTTCCCTGACCTCCACAGAACGTCACTCTGCAGCTCCTCAGTGGTGCACAAACGCCCTCTGCGCCGCAAAGCCAGAGGAACGAAGACGATGAGGAGGAGGAAGAGGAGGAGGAGGGGGTCGACCACGTAGAAGAAGAGGAAACGGAGGGGGAGAATGTCCATGTGAACGGAGAGAAAGCAGAGCAGCAAGTGACGGGCGCAGAAGCAGTGGAGGAGAACGGCCCACAGGAACCGGAAGCGGAGGCTCGCCCGGTCCTAGCTGACCCGTCGGAATCAGTGGAGGCTGCAGTTGTGCCGTCTGACCAGCAGGTGGCAGCGAAGACGGACTCCAGCTCGTGCCTGGGAGAGGCGTCCGCTGAACATCCAGAAGCGGCCGACAGTCAGCCCCCTGAGAGCGGACAGGAAGCTGGACCGGCGGGCGCTGAGACTGACAGGGTGAGCTCCGGCGTCGAGGACCTGCTGGAAGACCCTCTGACGCCGGGGCCCGCTCATAAGGTCAGCAGCGCCCCTACTCACCCTCCTCCCCCACCGCCCGCCCTTCAGGAGAGCAGAGTTAGGAGGTGAGTGGGCACAGACCTGCTCCTGTCACTGTGGTGTGCAGTGTCTGTCTTTGTTCTATGGACAGTTCACCTCTCCCTCTCTAATATGCATGGACTGCTGCCACTAACTGCCTGTCCCAAATGTTGTATTCAATCCTCCTCCCTGTCTGTCTGTCTGTCTGTCTGTCTGTCTCCCCCTCTGTGCAACTCTTTGTCTGTTTTACATGTGCTGTGCTATTCTCTCAGTCTGACTGAGGGAGTAGGTGAGGAAAATGGAGAGGCGCACTTTTTCCAGAGCGCAAGTCCCACCAAGCCCTCCCTGCCACCTACAGAGGAGGAGGTGGAGGTGGAGGAGGAGGAAGAGCTGGTAAGGAGAGATCTGCAGGGCTCTGAGCCCTCGGATTGTATTCCCCCGACCGTTTCAGCCCCCTCTGTCCATGTCGGCCATGTGTTATGTTTTGGTCATGTCTGTCAGGTGTGGCGTCATACTAATGTCGGTTGGAATTTTGGTATTGGAATATTAGAATCATGATCATCTTTAATGTGTAGTTTTTCTTATACAAATATATATCTGTTGTGGTTGTGGGATAAACATGTTAATACAAACCATAAACCTCAAATACTCATGATCTACAAGCACTTTAAATGTTGAATTATGTGTCAATGTCAATTATGTCACTGTCAACAGCTACAGGCATTATTAATGCAGGGTTAGGGTCTTATGGGAGACACCCTAAAACAAGCTGCCAATGTTTCTTTATGTCACACAGAAGCAGATGACGGGCTATAATGTTTTTTGTTCAATTACATTTAATATACAAATGGGTACACCAATTAATATCTTCGTTTCTCTCCTTTTATTGGGTCCAGAGCCTAAAAGGGCATCCTCCTCCTGCACCTCTGTTTGGTGAAGAAGAGGATGATGAAGATCTGGACTGGTTGAGTTGAAGTGGAATCAGACCAATGAGTCTTAATTAAGCAAGTCAGGGCCAGAAACACTATTTATTTGACATCTGGAACATTGCCAGTGTTATTTCCCTATGAGGAGGCCCTTCTTGTACATCCTTGTATTGACATCGTGGTGTATGAAAACTTGAATGAGAAGTCATGAATTTTGGTTACAACAAGCCTTCAGTCAACAATGATATCGGCACATTTCCTAAACACTTTTTTCTGTAATCTCTACCAATTGTGTGCAGGTGTTAAAACAGGTTTTTAAATAATATTGTAGCAAATTATGTCTGTTGATACAGCATTTTCCTGTTTCCTGTCAATGTTTTCAATGGAGTTTCTTCTAATCATTAATGTGCTGCTTCGAACACTTAACACTTTTAAATGATTTTGTAAACCAAACTTCATTCCAGAAAATAAATGACATTGAATCTATGGTCATACTTTCTGTTTTATTTTGTGCTCAGACATAACTCATTGCATTGACTTAGTTTTTATCTACTAACTTGCTACTAAATGTAATAAATCCATAGTTACTGAACGGATGTTTAACTTACAACCATTGAACAGCAGGGGGCGATTGAGACCCTTAGAAAGTAGCCTACTGTATGTTACTTAGCAACACTGGTGCGTGCGCTGAAAGTGATTGGAACTTTTCGATGTACTTTGTTCTACATTGTATTGTGTGACTGTAGCACTACAAAGTACGGAATGCATTTTTGTTCTGATTTACACAGCAGTAGCATGTAACGCGTGAAAATGTTCATTTATGGTCTCAGCACCTTGACTTGAGTAAGTAGAACATGGATGAACGAAATTCTCTCTGGTTCATGGGCCCCAACAATGTCTGCTGGGAGAAGCACGTCCCCAGAGAAACGCACTGTCTTACTAAGGCACAGATGCCAGATGTCAGAAGAACTACAGTTGATGGTATGTACTGTATTTGTCCTGTTACACCAGCTGATGACTGACTGTTAGTTGTCATGATACTGGAAGTTACCGTACTTATCTGACTTTGTCCCTTCAAAGTTTACAAACAGGCTAGCTGACAAATTAATTCTATTGTTATATGGTCAATTTTTTTTATTCAGTTCCATCTCTAAAAACTGGATTTAAACATATTAGGCCTATTTGTGACCCTGCAGTTACGTTATGTCCCACATGCCGCAGGTTTTGTCGTTTTTAAATATAAATATCACATATTGTTTTGTTGCAGATGGATTTCCTACTCTCAGTGTGGTCAATGCATCAGAATGGGCTAATGGCAAAGTCAAGTTGTACTTTGGGACTGGTGGCAGAAATGATATGTCTGATCTCACTAGCCAGCCTCAGCAACAACACATAGAGGACCGCCAGCAGACTTTACCAACAGCGGCAAGAACACAGTATGATAGTTTGTGTGTTTATATTCTGAAGTTGTGTCAGTATTCTGTAATTTACAAATGTCAACTATGAACCCCTGTGTTTTATTTGCAGTGTAAGTGAACAGTACTGTTGTTACAAATCCACAATTCCCCTTGAAATAAACAGTGACAACAAGACAGTTAAGGTTGGTAATGTAGCCTATGTACAGGCATATACTATTAAATATGTATTTGAGGGGGTCTGCACTGTTACATTCCCAGAGCAAAAATGACAGCACTGAAAAGAGAACCTTAAATGCTTGTAAATGGTTTTATATAGATGGTTTTTATTAAGATTATTATATTTCATAAATCAAAAAGGCATTCAGTTCTTAGTCTGTATATATTATATTACATATTATTATCTCTATCTATTGATCACACATTTTAACCTTTTATAATATTTATTTAGCAAAATGTTAAAATTAAGGGTTAGAAAATGCTTTGAAATGCAAAATGTGTAAGTCCATACATGTAAGATCCTTGCAACTCTCAAATACATGAACTGTTGTCATTGTCCACTGTGACTGCAGCTGGGTACTGCCCAGATCAGCCCCATGCCAAGTTGCAATGCTGCGTTAGTGATGTGGGTCCCCAAATCCCACTACATCCCACAATGCAATGCCCAACACAGGTACGGACCCAAACTACCTGTCCAGTACTTGTCCATTAAACAAGTGAGAAAAGATCAATGCAGTGCTTTAGCCGAGAGTTTAGTTTGTTGCACATGTAAACTGAATTATTTTATTCAAAACATTTTAAAAATCTATATCATAACATTCGGGTGAAAATAATATCTAGTTGCACATTTCAGTGAACGTAAAGGTATCAGGTATCTCCAACTGAGATACATCTTAGTGTGGACACATCAGCCTTTCTCTACTAAGAATGTCAGTCTTTTACTACATGATAAAACATTGGTTTTAAGTGTGATTTTGGTTTATTCCACAGAGCTAAATCTCCTCAACTCTCCATACAGGAACTGCTCTGCCTCCCCCCTGCAGAGTCAAAAAGCAAAGCTGTACAAAAGGTGCAAACACACTTCCCTAGAAGCCTAATCCTATTTCACAATTACATTTTGACTGAATGAGTTATTAGGTTAAATGTGCTATAGACAAGATGTAAACAGGAGAAGCCCAGGAAGACACCTTCCATGTCTGGAGGGAAGGAAGGGAGTGGGACAGGCTCTCCTGGGTCACAGCCGAGTTCAGCCCTGCTCGGCCCAGATCGGGACCACCAAACACAGGACACTTCCTCTCCCCAGGGCAGGCACATAGTCCTTGTGGATCAAGCTCTCCCCGCTGCTCCTGGGACCAGTGATGAACCACAGGCCCCCAGTGCTTTCATCATCAGCACCAAGCCTGTGGTCTTCCACGGTACCAGACACAGGAAGAGACACACCCTGGGGGACCACCCTGACTGCTGCTATAAACTGGACGTGAAGGTTAGTCACTTTCACAGTTATAGTGGTCCAAATACCCCCCCAAAAAGCAGGGAATGGTTTAGAACCACAACAAAACATGGAGGTCAAACCAACTGTTCATTGGAGGTCAAACCAACTGTTCATTCATCCATACAGTTTTCGGCAGCAAGATTTAAACTGTAATGACACCCAGGCAGACTGAACACTCATAACAATATCCACATCCTTCCGCTCCACTCAGTCAAGAATGCTCTGAATCTGTTTTTATTGATACATTTGACTAATTAATCTTAAGCAACTTACAGTAATTATGCTTCATCTGTCAATTATGATGAACCCATCATACTGTATTATTAACAGCAAAGCATTCTACTGTAGCTGCTGTTAGATTTAGCTTTCTTAATGCCTTCTCACATACAGTTGATTAATGAATGTTAACCCTCCTGTTGTCTTTTGGTCAAAATGACCTGCAAAAGGCCCTCACCCAGCGTATCACATAACTAATTTACACTCTCATTTGACAGAGGTTGGAAAACTAAGATGACAAAAAAGTAGAATAGTAACATATTGCTTTACCCAACCACTAAGCTAGCCACAAAAATAGCAGACGAGGTGCATGTAGACAATTTGCTGGTCGAGGTTGAGCGTAAGGGTACTACTTTTACTTTATGGACATGGGTTTTCTTCCACTGCTCTTCAGAACGGGCTGTAGGCTGTAGGGTGTCTAACTTTGTCATTCCCTCAAGCTGTCGTTGCGGTTGATGAAGATTGTCTAAGTGCGTGAGAGTATACTATATAGGAAACGCCATATGCCAACACTACATGCGTAGGACTGGCCCTAATAGCTGTTATTGCACACCAGTTGTTTCCAAGGGGACTGTTTATTCGGTGTTTTCAGAAGTCATGTAGAGACTTGTTGCTTGTCACGTACATCCTAAATACTTTCACTACAGGAAAATGGGTGTGCAATGAATTCCATCAACAGTGTCGATAAACAAATTATGTCAGTCATGTAAACTGCTATGATTTCATGCTAAATGTATGCTGCTGATGTCTGAAGCTTGTCCTTGGCTAATGTTCCCTGTTATACCCTCTTGGACAACATGGCATATTGGCGGCCACTCTGGTCACAATATGTTACTGCACCCCAAATGTTTTTGAAAGGTTTTTCACTTTTTTCATTTGCAAAATTGCAATTTAGGCTGTATTTGTGCATAGTGGTGAGGCAGAAAGCAGTGTCTGTTACCAAAATAACTATCCTCCTTATAAAGACACCACATCACATCCTGTGCAGCAGTGTATTGGACACCACTTGTACTATCGACTACACAGAAATATGTATAAAAAATCAGAAGAGTCTAATGTTATGATGTTTGTTGTGGCTTGGAAAAACTAATACCAGCAATTAAAACTGATTTAACGGTGCATTGAACATTGTCACTAAACATCCACAACATTAGCACAGGCTCACATGATTCTTTAATTACTTTAACTCAGAATGAGGCTGATGGGATTTATTGGGACAAGCTGAAGAAACAGACACACCTGTGGAGAAAGCACAGTCATCCAGGCAGTGGTGAGAAGGAGAACAAGCCTTCGTCTCTGGAGAATGGTGAAGACACACACCTGCCTGATATCCACCCCATAACCTCCATGTCAGCCCTGCACTCCCATTCCTGGAGCCCTCAATCTATAGGTAAACTGCTGCGTTGGCATCGATGTACTGGTTTTGAGCCCTGCTTAAATAATAACATAAAATATGTTAGAAATTTAGCTTAACGTGTATTTTCAGCCAGTTGGCATTCCCCAGGTAGCTAGCTTTAGCTCCTCTATTGGAATCTTATTTATACAATAAGGGCATATATTAAACCGTACTGCTTCAATAAGCTCCCCCACTACCAGATGTCACCTGTTTCCATCTAAAGGTAACACTGCTGGGCTCTGTTCTGTTGGTGAGGGGTTACACCTGCCTTATCTTCCATGATCTTACTCAATACCGCATATTAGAGTGCTGTATTACCATTTGTTGTATTAAATGGCTTCAATATACCAGTGAATGTGATTTATATTGGATTTGATGTCACATGCTTTGACAGCTCCTGCCAAACACTGTATCAATGACATGTGGCGAAGCTTCAGTCATAACCTGCCCCCTAAACCCAGGGACCACCTGTATGAGAGGAAGGTATATATTCCATATCCTCCAACACGCACATATTATTTACGATAGACTTGAATATGACGTGTCATGCTTTCTCAGGCTGTGCACGGAGGTGTCCAGAGTGATGTTCACATCCCTCACCTATCCAGTTACACTTTATGTAAGTAAGTCTGAAACTCTTGACAAATAGACTGATATGCATTTGTCATATAAAGTAGATATTCCAAAAGTATACAAAGATGGCATATGTATGGCAGTGGAGGGTTTTTGTCTTGTTTTAAACAACTTGGATGATATTGGGTATAAGCCTCAATGCGAGACTAAATCACTTGTAACGGTACTATAAATTAAAATCTCTATCTTTTATTTAGAGGTCTCATACAATCACATGGTCTACTTAACCAAGAATTCTGTTTGAACAGCCATTCAGTGCTGAGCAGTAATCTGTCGTCTTATCATTGCTGTCATGTGTTGCAGGCAGATGCAGTGTGACTTCTTTGACCGCAGTCTCACTGAAGATGGTAGCCAACAGTAGAGACAGAAGCCTGCCACGGGCTGTTCCACCTGCCCCACCTTGTAGCCTCACTTCAAATACAGCTGAAGGCAAATGCTAATACTCAGAATAATACAAAATGTACTATTAAAGTCCCTTTTAAAAATAAGAAAAATGTGTTTTGGCGATTTACATTTGAAATAAAAATAGGTGTGGTGTCTGTTTCCAAATTCTGCTGTTGACTATAAATTAGAGTTTGACTAATGTTCTATTAATCCTTTTTGTTTTTAAAGTAATTTAGCGTTGTGAAAGGAGCCTTTAGTTCCAAAATGACCTCATTTGATGAAGCACTGGAAAAGTAAACCCTTTTGTTACATTATAGTTCTTGCTAGGTAAATAACACTTGTACTTAGATCTGCTTAGTTGTAATGCAGCTGAGATTTCCCACTAATTCCCATTATTGATGAGATGTTCACTGGAAAAAAACAGGTAAGGATGTACTGGCAGTTCTTAAAATATGTAAATCCACCACACTTGAGTATCTCCACCTGTGGTGGAGCATGACCTCAGCCCTTTCCTGACAGCTGTGCGAAGGACATGCAGGACTGTATGCACCAGGGTCATCTCCTTAGCCTGGTATACATTTCTACTGGAAACGCCTTTCTTTGCCAGGTGTCTATCATGTTTTATCTATAACTGATACCGTTGACAGCCTGTCCATGCTAGAACCATATTTAATGGTCTTTCCTAAAGAAACTAATGGTTTAGTTGATCTATTAAAAGGTCCTGCAGTGAAGCTCCACTTGTTCACTTTAAAACCCTTCAAGGCCCTTCAGATTTCCCAACCTGAGACTTCAATATTTCAAAGGGGCCCTTTGAAAACGCAACCTCTAAACACATTGAATATCAGAGCAAACAGACTTGTCTAATTTTAGATGGAAAAACAGAATATTTGTCATGGGGGTATTAGTGCATGCTACAAGCTGTTGAGCAAACACGTAATCCTTTGAGTTTGCTGAAGGAAATGAACGCTACAGTCAACTATGTAGAATAAAGTAGTCACGGCTTCTTTTTTCTTCTTCTTCTTAACCTATGCACACAATTCCCCCTGTGGCGTTGCGTCTATGGAGTGTAATACAATTTCCATCTATAGTGTGGTTTTTCCGTGGCTCCAGGTACAGTGAGCTTTGTGTGTTTTTAGTCGTCATCCCTGTAGGGAGCCTTGGAAGACTTTCTGTTTACGGCTAACTGCGATAACATTTTCCCCTCTGAATCACAGGCAGGGCTGTGTGGTGGTGCCACCGGGCCCAGCCCCTCTCCGTTACCTGCTAACAGGACCGCTTCTGTCAGCCGCCACACTAAAAGTCCCTTTGAAATGCCAGTTTGTTTATTCGTGTGTACTTAATATGCAGCGTGCAGGTTAAGAAACCTCAGGTCCGCTGGAGGGAGAGGCAACATCTGTGTGATGGCTCGGGCCCACGTCTTTAACGTATCCCCTAATGAGAGCCTCTACTGGAAATGTGTTGTTTGTCAAATATTGTATTCACAGAGGATGGCTGTCTGGTGTGAACTCAAAAGGCACATCAGTCCCTGTGATTTGTCACAACCTGGTGCTCACTGGGCCAGTATTACTCTTATTGTTTTATGTGATCGTCATGTTAATCAGCCAGACAATCCTACTATTGTCAATTCATCCTATTCCCGATCACAGACGTGTGTGCGTGTGTGTGTGTGTTACATATCAGGCTTATGTGCTGTACAGGCGTTCCAGGTTATCTCAGCGATACATACCTGTGTCTCAGGTGAGGGGGCACACCTGCCCATGCCAGCCACACAATGGTGGGGTTATTACTAGCCATGAGGTGAGCCATGCTGGATGGGCCTGCTCTCTGCACTCTGCTATCAACACTCCTATTATGGGATGGTGGAATGTGCAGGCCACTGGTTCCCTCTGCCCTCCTGGCTGGCCAGCAGCCAGCTGAAATGACTCCCTTTTCTATATTTGTGTGAGACGGTCACACCTGCGTGCCGTTACAGCCATAGAACTATGGTTACAACCCATGCCTATTATCAACCAGGACATTACTGTCACTTTAGGAAAATGGCATGGCTCATTTTCATGTATATATCTGTGAAATGTACAGTATAGTGTAGGAAGATACCGTATGAATACAGTAGAACGTTAGTCTATTGTCTATAATTTCCCTAAAAATATCACAAAGATCTATTTTACACATTGTCATGACAATTATATGCAGCATCCTTACATTGACCAGTCTTCATGTTGGCTAAATATCCAGCGTGTTGGTAAACTTTGTTTGGATTCACAATTGTTTGATGATGCTTACCCAACACATCAGTTATGGTCTTTTAAGTTTTTGTTTTTAGAAATTAATATTTTTATTTAAGTTTTATTTTGCAGTTTAGTTAATTTTGGCAACACCATAATACTACTGTAACTACTGTAATTTGTAATTCTACAACTAATATTTGTAATTCTACAACTAATATTAATAATTATATACAGTACATAATATTTGGGGCAGTAGTCTGGTAGAACGTACTATAGCACTTGGATTTATCAATCAACACACCACGTTATCAAAATGATCAGAACGGCAAATCATGTCTTAAATATACATGTTGATTGATTATAATCCATGTATTACTGCTAGAATCATTACATATAGCGTGTAGCTAGACTCATTTAGGGCACCTGACTGAAATTCACCAGGTTTTTAAAAACACGTATATGAGGAATGTAGGGAAGAGCTAACGTCAACTAGCCTGAATGCATGCACGCACACACACCCACATGGCTGAATCAAAACACATTGACTGTACAAAATACTGTACTTTTCTAACAGTGATGTGTGAAGAATTTCTACTTTACACCAAAAGGCCAAAGACCCCATCAATGAATTCTTTGTGCAATTGAGCTCTCTCCAATTAGTATGACTGTGTGGTCATCAAGAATAAATATGGCAGATTTAGCTTTCGTGCATTGAGCTTTTATCCACATCCAGCTCAGACATCACCAAATGTGTCTTGTGCTGTTTTGGCCTCTTTGGGTTCCTGTTGTGTCTTAATGGAACTCTGTGGTTGACTGAGCCAAACACCTCTTCCTGCACACACAGTCACACACCTCCTGTTTACACTTCAGACGTAGCTGAAGTAGCTGCTCCAATAGCACTGACCTTTTGATAAGTGTCTAGAAAGGATCACACTTCTCTGTTTGTCTCCTGAATTCCAGAAGCTGTTGTAAATGTACACTATCTATTTAATAGTGCTGTATGTTTACGAACAAATGAAGTAGCTTTAAAAAATAATTTGATAAAAGATCAAACTAGATCAAACTAAAAAAAAATTCTATTTTTACTACACATGCTGGAGAAACATTACACACTAAGGATTTGTGTTCTGCATGAACCTTGTGTAGTTCTATTGGAACAGTAGCTCTTGCTGAGAGACAGCACATTGCACAAGCTACACAAATTCTCCTGACCTCCGTGTGTTTTGGAAATGTTTGTCTGGCCTACAAACAATGGCTGGCGCGGAGCCAGGCGGGTGGCTGCCAAATGGGCACCCTCCCCTCCACATCCCTCTTCTTCAGTGTCCACTGCACCATAGCCAGCACACATCCTGCCTTTGTGGGCTAGGAATGCCTGGAATTCCATCTGCTTTATACCCTCCTCCCGCTTAATGCCCCGCTAGGCTCTCTCAAACACACCCCGGTGTGTCCTGGCGGTTTTACAGCGCGGCATTCTGGGTGGGTGCTCGCGTTAAGTCCATGGGCTGTGTTTGGGGTTTGCACTGTGTGGCTCTCTCACCACAGTGTCTCCTCTTCCCAGTGCTGGTCTTTCCCACATCACTAGTGTGGTGTGGCTGTTATGTTGCCTTAACAATGCTTAACCCGTTTTGAACCCACGGCCTACACAAACTCTACACAAGCAGCTGTAAACATACGGACGTAAGCTGTTTCATTAAAGGTGCACTGGTTACAGCTGCCCTGGACAGCCTGGAAACAACTGCACTTGGGAGGGGATCGCACTTGGTGCTTCCAACCAATCGGTGTAGTCGTTGTTTGGGTTCAAACACAGAGGGGCGTGCCCCTCCCACACGGGCGCAGTTGTTCCCCGTGATCGGGTGACTTATTTTGGGGTTCGGGGGAGGCTGATGCTGCCGCCACTGCTCTGGGTGAGAGGTAGACGAGCGGCGTCCTCATCTGTTGCTAGGATGCGTGTCACGAGATACATCTCAGTTTGTCTCACGTCTTATTATTCATTATCGTTCCTCCCAGTGTTTGCACAACAGGCTCTCATCAGCCTTATTGAGTGCGCCAAATCCCATTTCCCATTGCTGTTTCATAGCAGCGAGAGCCAACGCTTAATGCGAGGGCCTTCCTGCGCTCCAGCAAAACACCATTTGCATGCCCCTGGGATGACAATGGGAATGGAGAGTTTTTCCAAGGAATCATGGGAACCTGTGGGTAGGCCCTTTTATTTCCTGGAATGCAGCCTGTCAGGAAAAAGATGGATGGAACACAGGATGTCCTGAGCACAGTGTCCTGGACAGAGCTGAGTAGAGAGCTCGCCTGGCAAAAGGCTATGGAAGGAGGGGGGGGGAGGGGGGGGCAGGGGGTGTTGTTCACAGCAGGGATTTTCTCCACATCACCATTTCCTGTGTTAAAGCTACTACGACGCAACGGGAATCCCCGCTTAGGTTTTCCATTGCACCTGTCCAATGCTCTGTGTTTATTTTTGCATCTGTCAAACACTGTCAAATACTGTAGGCCCATGTCTCCAAGAGACCCCGATACAGTAAGCTCAGCAGTCAGAGGAATGTCAATGTACCGTCGTCTATAAAGCCCATTTCATCGGTTTAGCTGCACTATGCACATGGCACTGTATCAAGATGTTAGCCCATACTCCAGGCGCTGACCCAGCATGTCAACGTCAACAGTAAACATGACACTGTTTTTACATTTGTTCTCTCACAGCCGTCAGTATTTCACACCAACAAAAGCCCCCGTCCACTCCCTCTTTAGTGGACACTTCCCAATCCTCCTGAGATGGGAGGGGTGATGTCACAGCAGGGGCGGGCTCCTCTCTCTCTATAATTATGGCCCCGGTCCGAGGGGGACCTCTCTGTGAAGTAGAGCACACCCAGACAGTGTGTGAGAGCAAAGAACGCAAGACCGGTGTATCAGCTCGGTGCACGGAACTACACACACACACACACGCGCGCGCACGCACGCGCGCTCGACTGTGGATACGTTTTCATCCTGCAGCTGACTGACAAGGCTTGGCACCAGGCTGTGTAGCATTACAGCCGCGGGTTCCCATTGACTTCCACTGTTCCGCTTCTCTCCAGCGACTGGACTCCACCTCAAGGATGGTCTACCGCGTCGGCTTGCGGCACATCCTCACCGCCCTGTTTGTGCTGTCCGGTGGTGCAGCCATGGTGAGTTTGTACGATGTGTGTGCCCATGTCTGGATACCTGCTCTGTCATGCTAACTTTGTGCATATGCCTTTCTGCACGTGCGGCCGCTGCGTGTGAATGTAGGGAGCCTTTGTTTGCTCACGAGAGCTGATGATGTAGATCACTTATTAAGACGCTGTGGCGCAGGTAATAGCAGGTGGGCTGCCTTGCTCTTCAACAGAGGCTCACACGCCAAGGGGTTTACAGGCATCTCGTATTGTTAACTGGTTGTTGTGTCCCCTGAATGCTGCAATGCTGCTCTCCCATAGCGTCTTGTTTTTAAAGACCTGTCCGCCCTAATGTGCATACACTGTACATGATGCCACACCAACACAGCCACATAACAGGGTTCTATGAACCCCCTCCTGACCTGACCTTTGACCTCTTCTCCCCCAGGCGGAGAGCGACTGCCCTGCTGAGTGTCGGTGTGCCCCCTCGTCCCCCGTCTGCCCCGCGGGGGTCAGCTGGGTGACAGACCACTGTGGCTGCTGTAAGGTGTGCGCCAAGCAGTTCAATGAGGACTGTAGCGCCAGAGAGCCGTGTGACCACATCAAGGGGCTGCGCTGCCACCTAGGGGCTGGAGGAGACCCTGACAGAGGCCTGTGTCGAGGTGAGCCCGGTTTAATAAATATTCCTTAAAATATGTTTAAAAACATGTATGTTATTATTTATTAGTATCATTTGCTTCTATCTACATGTAGTCTTTCTGCCTATCTAGACTTTTCCTAGACTATTAACTTCAACAAAATTAAACAAAATGTATAAAAAAACAATAGCAATAATAATACTAATATTATTTATTATTATATGTTGTTGTATGTAACACAATTTTATAACAGAACATACAACATTATCTTTTACAGTGAATTGTGTTACTGATTAATGTCAATAAATCAAGCTTAGTTCTTGTGTACGATTTTCTGTTGTGCTAAGTTTCTGTGTGTGTGTGTGTGTGTGGACAGCCGAGGCCCAGGGCTTGCCCTGTGAGTTCAGTGGCCGGGTGTATCAGCACGCGGAGGACTTCCAGCCCAGCTGCCAGCACCAGTGCAGCTGCATGAACGGGGTGGTGGGCTGCATGCCCCTGTGCCCCCACCAGATGCCCCTGCCCGGCTGGCGCTGCGCCCGGCCCAGGCTGCTCACGCCCCCTGGTGGCTGCTGCGAGGAGTGGGTCTGTGACGACGACAACCGCATCAGCGAGGAGCCCGCGGAACCCCCGCGCACACACACACCGGACCACCGGCTGATGCCCAACCACATCAGCACCCAGGTGGACGCACTGCCACTCTCCCACCACCAGACCAGGCCTGGGCTCACCTTCAGAGGTAGCATGCCAAGACTGCAGGGTATACACAGTAGCCTCCGGGGGACCAGTTGACACCTCTCTGTAATGCCTCAGTCTGGATGCCTGTGGGCTGCACAGCCATGGGTGGATCTTTACGTGATTCTGGGTGGTCATTACATCATTTGTGAAGAACATTTATTTTCCCTTTATGGTTAAATCCTCTTGGAGACGAGGTGTGTGTGCAAAATGTGTCCCCAGATCTCAGTTTGTTTATGCATGCTTCAAAGGAAGCATGCATAAACTCTACTATTATTTTTAAGATGGAATACAGTATATCATACTCTTGCATTATTTATGACTAACTTTGTAAATATGCTAATAACAATTTCATGTGGCTTAATAATAATAGTAATAAATGTTGTTAGAGACTGTGTCTGCAGAGGTTTGGCATGCAGGAGCTCATACTTTTAACCCTCCTGTTGTCCTCTGGTTTCAAACACACACCTTGTTGTGCCAGCAGTGCACATCTTGTGTGTGTGTAAGCTGTACAATTAGGTTTAGCGCCCTCTATCTGCCACAGAGAGCTAGTGACTTGGGTCAGTTTGACCCGGAGGACAGCAGGAGGGTTAAGGCTCACGCTGCGACCCTTTGTCCTTCCAGAGACGGGGTCACTGCCCAGGGCCCAGGTGTTGCAGGAGCCCAGCTGTTTCCCACAGACCACTGCATGGACCGACTGCTCCACCTCATGTGGAATGGGCGTTTCCAGTCGAGTGACCAATCAGAACGCGGGCTGCCGTCTGGTCCGGGAGGCCAGGCTGTGTCAGATCAGAGAGTGTGACCCACGAAGCCCTCCAGCTGGCAAGGTGCTGAAGGAAACACAGCGGCTGACATTACACATATCTACCTGCAGTACGTTTCTTACAGTATGGCGCGTGTGTGTGTGTGTGTGTGTGCTGTGTCTTCTAACACGGTGTGTGTCCTCCTGGTCCAGCGAGGGAAGAAGTGCCAGCGCACCGTTCGTCCCCGGGAGCCCGTGAGGATTGCGTTCGCCGGGTGTTCCTCGGCCCGCCGCTACCGCCCCCGCACCTGCGGTTCCTGCGGCGACGGCCGCTGCTGCGCCCCGACCCAGTCTCGCACCGTGCGCCTGCGCTTCCGCTGCCCCGACGGCGGGAGCTTCTGGCGCGCCGTCATGTGGATCCAGCGCTGCAGCTGCGGGGACTCCTGCCGCCACAGCGCCCCCTCCAGGCCGGCCGTCAGCCTCCACAACGACATCCACACCTTCAGCCGCTGAGGGTGGCTGGCGGCGCCCCGGGCCCAGCCCCCTGGGGGCCCCTGGCACACTGGGCACGGACCTGCCAGCCACCCACACTCCCCTCCGCGCGTGCCAGGGACTGTCCAGTGTGTCGGCAGGGTGGGACACAGACACTGTGGCACGCAGAGTCTCCCCCAGCACGCCCCTCTCCCTGCCTGAACCGGCAATACGTTCGCTTGCACTTTAAGCCGCTGCCTCGATGACATCACTGTGCCCACACTAGAGGTGTGGCGCTATATTCAGTAACGGACTGTTACCTTTCCGTCGGTAGGACAGCATGACGTGCCAGGGTGGATTCCTGCCCGGCAGAAAGCTTTTTATTGAATACTGATGTATTTATTTGTTTGTGGTTTTGTCTTGGGCAAAATGTATATGTGTGACGTTTAGGCCGATTAGCTGAAGGCACATGGATGCTATGAGATATGGTCGAACATACTGTAGGCTAGAGGTGCATTCTGATGGCTGCATCAATAGACACGACAATGGTTTCAGCGGCAAAGGTTTTGGATTGTGTTTGTGTGTCAGTGTGTGTCTGTGTGTTTGGTGTAGAACTAAGCGTTTACAGGAGAATGTGGTCATGCTACTACAGAAAGGTTAGAATAGTGTACAGACTTCACTCTCATGTGGAGTGTCAATCATTGGAGTTCACCTCATTTTTCGGGGTGTGATTTTAGATTAGTTTTTACACCCCTCACAGTGTAGATAATTAATTTTGAGGGAGGATTTGTTTCTGTTTATTATAAAGTATGTGTGTAACATTTAAAGTGGATTGGTTTGCCTACATGTTATATTTGTTGTAATATTTCTCAAATAAAAACATTGTGTGTCTTTAATGTCAGATTTGATTGTTCTGATGTACGCTGACAAACAATATAGAGGTCCATATTTATTTCTTTATACGCAACCTTTCAAGTTGAATAAACCTAATAGTTGAACTACAGTACAATTCGGCATATATATTTTTCTTGCAATCTCAGCCACCTCATTAGAGCATATGTGTGCCTTGCTGAAGGGTACTTCAGACCTTGTCGTTGAGGGTGGGTAGAATATTACTCATTCTGTTTCCACTCCCAGATTGTCTCTGCCCAATATATAACTTCCAACTGGGGATTTTTACACACAAGCCTGCTTTTGCCTTGACATTTAAAGCAGGAACAGTAAAATTAATAAACTCTAGTACTTGTTTACCTGTGTTACCATGCAATTTTGGAATAGAACTTTGGCATGAATGTATGGTATTACTGACATACGAGTACTTAAAGGCTAAATGTCCAAATGATTCCCTAACCCATGGCATAGCCAGTAAGCTAGCCAGGTCATTGTTCTCTGCTGTGAGCCAGCCACATGTTCTCTCCTGGCTGTATACAACATACACACTGTGGAGCACAAACATTACGGCAGACTCCTAAATTCCACACCCCTGGCCTCCCCCACAACCTTCACCCCCTCCACCACCTCCACCATGCCACCCCTGCTTGTGCTGAGTCCAGACTGGAGCATTGGGATCACCTGGAAGCCCCATTAAGCAATATCGGTGTAGCTTTCGTCTCAATGTGGTCTACTCTCAGTTGGGAAGAGGACATAAAGCAATGGTTCTCAAACATTTTACCTCATTGGCCCTCAGTGTAGTCATGACCTCATTTCATACTCTTGTTTCAATCCCTCTTGAGGTCCCAAATCACAGAGTTTGAGTAGCTTACCAGTACTGTGGGTTCTTATTGAACTTCTCAGGAATCTGGTCTTGAACATGATGCAGGGGAAGGTTGAAGCTAAAGAACAATATATTTCTGCTGTAAATTAAAGTGGCAATAGGACAAAAACCATTCTATAGCTTCCTTTCAATGTCACTGAATTCTTTCCCTGGTCTACCAACAGCCAGGAACCAAAAGCACACATGGCATACCATCGTCACCACAGAGACAGTGTACCATTCCCTGTTGCCGTCACTTATGGCGCAGACACTTACTATTTGAGCAGGACTATCCACTTCACCCCTATGACGATGTTTGTCTGGTTAAGGTTTGTGTGAGTAGTGTAAGTTCAGGGAATCAGCCCTTTCGCAAGAGTTGTTGTACACTAGCATTGGTGTCCC
This sequence comes from Aphredoderus sayanus, assembly GCA_027564795.1. Classification (NCBI taxonomy): domain Eukaryota; kingdom Metazoa; phylum Chordata; class Actinopteri; order Percopsiformes; family Aphredoderidae; genus Aphredoderus; species Aphredoderus sayanus. The sequence continues at coordinate 39,741 of JAODUG010026716.1, forward strand.
ATGACAACATTTGAATGTTCATTTGTTTAGAAGTGATATCCATGGGGATTTATAAGCATCAGGGTTTGGGAGATATTTTGTACTTTTGTAGGGGCAAAATGTAGCCTAATAAAATAATTTGTATCAATTGTTTTCTTATAGCTTTTGGTTTAGTCCTTGACCACAAATGCAGAAAGTGTATCTTTAAGTGGAAATAGTCATACTTGGTCTTTTATAACAATTATGCTTCAAACTTATGTTGGAAGGTTGGTTCACTGCTATTCATGGCTGCAGGTACAGTAATGATTCAGCCTATTCATGATAAGTGATTTAAGGATAAATTAATGAATTAAGGAAGAAGGGGTGACATTCCTGGAAAAAAGCAACATCACAAATGTGGGTTATACATCAAACAGCAGAGGTTGGTCCACGGAGAAAGAACTAAATAGCCATTTTCCTCACAGCATCAGAGACCTGTATATCCCAGGAAGGCTGATTGGAAACTTCACATTGCTCATAGGTGTTAATATTGTGAGCTTAGCGTACTTGCAAAGGATCTGCGTCATACATAGGGTGTATCTCTGTCTTTGTGGCCTGTCAAAACTAAGCGTGGGTACTGTAGTCTCCAGCTCACAGCCCTAAAAAGGAATGAATGAATGTTTTCATCACAATGCCGTGATGCTGACATGGATTTATGTTGGCCTGAAACCCAGACTGGACGTTACAGGTGTTGTCTAGCCTCACAAAGAGCTGTGAGTTTCAGCACAGCCTTGACAGAGGAACAGGAAATGTGTTCGGAAATCAAAAGGCTCTCTCAGATCGGAGCGGTCCGGGCTGAACCTGGGTCTTATAAAGAAATGCTATTTCCAAAACAGCTGCATGTTTTAATTGCTCCTTTTCAACACGTTGTGTGCTCACAACAACAGCCGTGGTATGCCAGATGTGGCTGTGTTAGCGCACTGCTAACAAAAACAGGTAACAGGTGTTGTTGCAGGCCAATTGAAGACACATGTATTGCTGTTCCAAGTAAGGAATATATGTGCACAATGATTAGTGTAGCCTACATAACAGTAGCCAATAGTGAACAATCTACTAAAAGTACATTATCTTTACTCCCAAAATGGATTAACCCACCTGCTGTCCTCCAAATCAAACTGACCCAACACACTACCTATTTATTCTAAATAGAAGGCACCAATCCTAATTCTACATCTTACACAGAAATATGATGTACACTGTTGGCACAACAAGGTAGTGCCATGAAACCCGAGGAAATCATGAGGGTTAAAATGCATGTACTACTTATGATGATAATATGGTAGCTACTACTACTGCTACTACTACTAGTATTAGTATTATTATCCATCCATTCACCCATCCATCCATACATCAATTATTATACGTAATATTATCTATAATAATAATAATAATAATAATAATAATAATAATTATTATTATTATTATATATGTTTTATTATAATTATTATATTTAGTGCTTCTTAAACAACAATACAATAAATAAATAAACACATCAATAAATGAATAAATAAATAAATAACCAGATAACCCAGAAAAATGTCGACACAAAGCAAATGTTATATTGTAAGTGGAGAAACTATTTGTGGTGTTTCTCCTGTCCAATGAGCCACGAAAAAATGAGTTCCTTGACATACCCTGATACCAACCTCCAACCGTCATGCTTAACAAACATGGCTAGTATCTGAACTCAACATCCAAAAAAATACACCTCTCCTGTCAGTGCGCTCTCAGAAGCTCAGTCCCCAACATGCACAAGACATGTATAGTGTGGTATGGTCTGCACCACTTCCTATGTTTTATATTTACCAGGGCTGTGTAGGAACACCACTTTTCCACACAACTTTAAGAGATAGTCACTGAATCTTTCCAAATATTTACTGGATAAGAATCACTTCACCTTTAAGACGTCTTCATAAATTCTTTATGAATTCTGGACTGCCACCATTGAACTATTCTAACACTAACATAACAAAATGCTGCCCTCTACTGGTGTTCAGTAACAAATACAGCAGCGCTGCATAAGGGCATAGCGTTGTAAATAGTCCATCGGAAGAACCCATAGCATGTAGCCATAATCGGAAAGATTGGTTTAAATCAAACGTGACAGTGGTGATGTCCTTGAGATAGAAACAATAAAAACGAATAGCCGATGTTAAAAGAGCTAAAAGAAATACACCAACTGGATCCAACGTAAAACGCAGTATAGGCTACTTCTAAAATACTCTGTTACACAGAAACACTAAACAAATGCACATGTATGCAATAAAAAACACCATGGGCATCCACATTGAGTTATTTTCTTTCATCCAAAAATACATTATTAAAATCTTTCATCCAAAAATACATTATTAAAATATATCTTCTGCATGATTTCTAAACTGACATAGTCTACATTAAAAAGAAGGGCATGGCCAATGGGAAAATTGGAAAACAGTTGTTGACTGTCTACAGTCCTGCTGAGTGAATGTGAATTAAGCCACTATAAAGCCATAAATCATTTTGACTGCAACCACGCCCCCCACCCTCCTAGTGGCTCCCGTGCGCTTCATGGGTCCAACGTCACCAATCAGCAATTTAAATACCCGCTTGCGCAATTTGATGAATAGTGTAGCTGTCAAAAGCATTAAGGATAGCTGATCGCATGTTGATAGCTCCATACAAGAACGGAACCGAAATTCTGACTGATGTCCTTTAGATTCAGGTGTTAACGGGATCTTTGTTGTCGTGGAGAGTTCTCTCACAAGTACCAACTCGTCGGTGTAAAATTGTGATGTGTTGATACAGTGTTTTCTGGAGCTGAGGTTATGGAAATCATAACATATCACAAGTAACTACGGCTCTACAACTCAGCGGCGCTTGTTTTATTTAGTCCACAAATAACCCCTGGATTATCAAGGTAAGCCATTTGCTGGGCTCTGTGCTTTGTCCACATGCGTGAACTCTCGCAAAATTACACTATAAGCTACTGCATGTCGCTTCAGGGGAAATATTTTGTACTTGTTATGTTATTACAAAGTGTTGCTTTTGAATTTCTTTAATTAGACATTGATAACGTAACACTTTCCCCAAATGTCTAATTTGTTGACTGATTGATTGAAATGTGTTCGTTAAGATACAGTATAATGCAGTATAATGTTACAAAGAATATATTAGGACATTATATTTTATTGGGTATATTTATGTATGCAATCCTGTCCTTTACTGTTCATGTAAAGTCCAGAACTAATACCGTACCATTCATCCCATTCTGTCTTATAGCCTACCTAGTTAGGCATGTTTGTTCAGAGAAAAGCTGGAACTGAGAACGCTTGTGTTTTCAGTGAAATGATAACACATCATTTAGTGTAGTGTTTTTATTTGATCTTTTATACATCTCAGTATATGACAATATACTGCATTCATTAATATGCGTTAAAATATAATTTATAGAACATGTGATAAAACAAAATAAAATTATAACCAAAACGCAGATTATATAACACATTTCACAAGCCACTTCAATGCAGTGCTTTACAATCAGAATCACACAAATATTTGACATTTCTAAAAAAATCTATCAATCATAAACCAAATAGCATAAAATTAGTTAGGTTTAAAAATGGCAACACCATTAGTGCATATATATATATATATATATATATATATATATATAAAATATAAAATAATAT
>JAODUG010026717.1:0-19917 GCA_027564795.1 Aphredoderus sayanus
TACCCCCCCCCCCCCCCCCCCCCGGAAAGTATGTGGCCCACTGATCGTTGGGTTACTTCTGAGAGCCTTGTTTTGGCTCGTGCCTTTGCCGAGCTTCGCGCTTTCGCTCACCGCAGAGATTTTGAAGAACAAAATGTTCCTTATTAGCCGACTCTGTGACAAAACCTGCATTTTAGATTGGACCCTTTGAGTTATTTTTAACCATTTTCCTGGGCAGGGTCCATGCGCTTTAAGCTTATTTGCTGCTTGCTTGATTGCGAGCGTTGACTTTTTAAGAGTGACAAGCATCAGGCTGTGTTGTGCGTTGCTGCCAAGGTGCCAGTGTTGAGAAAGGCCTCACACTGATCCAGATGTTGAAAAACCACTGTTTGCTTTGCACTTGGATATTGTGCCTGTATAAAGAAATGAATGAATGCTAATTAAGAGACATTGTCGAAGTGACTGCTGGGGTTGTTCTAGTGCATTTTCCACGGTTAGTTACAGTTATCCTCTAGTATTATTCTGTTACACGGTGTGCAGTACATGGAAAGATTGACATCAGTTCTTAACAGTAAAGTGCTGTTGAAATTATTCAAAGTAAAAAATGCCTTACAGAATGCCACAAAGCTCTTTGAAATGGTGAAGTTAAAATGTTTCTGCATAAAGGCCTTGCGAACTTAAACAAAGCAAGCCATAGGCAAACTGGCATCCCTGGTCCTCACATAACTATTTACACATAACTGATGATGAGGAATGCGCCTGGGCTGTTTCATGTTACAAGTTAAAATGTTTCTGGACCACTTCATCTTTCATGTTCTGCGTTCTTTAACATTTATTCCATTTAGTTTTGGAACGTGATCAATTCGTTGATTGGGAAGAATTTTGGCTTCCACTTGTACAGGAGGTGGTGTTTCGGGGTGGGGGATGGGGACGTAAGTGGCTGCAGATTGTTTGCACTTCAGTCTTTGAAAACCTTGTGGGATTACAAGGGATTGTTCAGGTTTTCAGGATCATTTCGCATTTGGAAATACGTATTGAGTTCTACCTAAAAAAAAAGAAAACTTTCCAGTGCATTAGAAAGAAATTCTAGCCAAAATAGCTCTTTAGGTTTGCTTTAATCTTATTTAGATAGTCATCATTCAGTGGAGGATGTCTGAATATAATCTCCAGGACATAACTTACTGTAGTTCCATAAATCCCATTGTAATGTATTAATGGCTGTAAAATGAGTGTTCCACTGTTTTCCGTTAATTAGCCTCTCATGAACAAAAAACATCATGAATTCTTCTGTGTTTGCATAATATTTATTTTTTCTTGATTGGTGAAAGCGAAAATGGCAGCTGGCTGGATTAACTAATGTGGTTTCTTTAAAAACAGTAGATAAAAAATGGGGTTACTATGCCTTTGATCATATTTTGAACAGCTAAATTAAATCTCTGCTTTCTGCTACTGTACCATATAGGATTACCAGTTCGTCCTTCCATACCAGTCAACAAGAAGCCCAACATGGTTGGAAAGCCTGGTGAACTGGGTAAGACTACAGTGTAAACAAATTATTTGACTTTGATCCAAAACTCTATTTAGAACCCTGACAATACACTTTGTTTTAATTTAATTCCCCTCGGCCTACAGCCATGTACTATACATAAGTAGCCTATAATTGGGTTTTATACGTAAACACATGCGTCAGTTGTGGCTGAAATTTTACATTTAGGGTTTCCAGGGCATTGTAACACAATTTAAGCATTGTGCTTTTAATAAACCTTCACTTTTCCTTTAGATAAGGTGAACAATTTGAAGCAGACAGACAAACTGTCAGTCTTGAAGCCCAACTTCCCGCCAGTCACCGCTAAGCCTACCAAACAGGAGCGAAAGCAGACATCGACAACAACAACGACAAAGACACGGACAACAACAAGGTCAACAATTAGGACAATGACGACGACTACAGCAGCACCCACCACCCCAGGTATGCCTAGTGCCTGTGACAGTTTGTTTTGCATCTGTATATTTACAGGTATGATGTATCTGTATAGCATTCAGTCAGGAGTAGCAACCAAAAGGCATGCTATACACTGTACCAACATGTGTTTGCCATATACCAGATATAATTACATCGGTTTTGCTCTTTTTCACCAATCCAGATATTCATTATGAACATTGGGAGGAATCTGACAAGTTTAGTGCTCTGCCTGCCTCAGATATAGATGCCATGGGAAAGAAACGTTATGTTGGTAAGTCATTGTTCTGATAGGTTATAAGTTCTCATACTGTAGGTTACTGTAGGTTGAAAGCTTAATGAATACAGTAAGTTCATTAGATAAACTTTGAGTGCCATACTAACCATTAATGTATGGCCATTGGAACCCCTAAAACAGGCAGTAATGTTCTACCATTTGTGTATGGTAAATTAATGATACAGGCAAATGATCTGCGACTGAATCACAGCCGTGCTGTTTATAACATACTCCCTCTCCTGTGAAATTGCTTAAAATACACTAGATTTCAAGATTTTTAATTGTTAAATTAATAATCAGTCTTGAGCTGGGTCAATATAAGCCCTTTATTTCACAATGCACAAAACCTTCCCCCCTACCTTCCAGCCCCCCATGTGGTCTACAAAACGGACAAGAAACCGGAGGAGCCCTGCTCCATCACCTCTTCTCTCAACTACTTTCCGGAGGATGAACCGGGCGAGGCAAGCATTACTGCTCCACCCAAGAGTCCGCCCTCCAACCTCACCGTGGTAACGGTGGAAGGGTGTCCCTCCTTCATCATCCTGGACTGGGCTAAAACGGACAATGACACAACGGGTAAAAGATGAATGGATGACCAGAAACATTGTAGTAGAGTACACACTGGAGTGCACTGTACTGATAGACTTCAGTGTTAGCTACTCTCTTTAATACCGCGTGTAATGTGTCTGTCCCACAGAGTATGACGTCATCTCAACAGCCAAAGGGCCGGATGGTGAGAAGGTGTCCATAGTGACCACCAACCAGACTCACACTACTGTGGAGAACCTCAAACCTGAGAGCAGGTACAGTACCAAAGGTTGCTGCAATGCACCAGCTTTGCAGGCTTTTGTCTCCTGTTATTTAGAACTAAATTAAGTATTGCTGTTAAAGGCAACGCTTATCAAAGAGATTTGAGGTGTTTGGCAGCTACAGCACATGTACTCTGTCCATATCATGCCCGTCCAACCCCAGCACATGAATTAGAGCAGACATGTGATATTCAGGAGTGAGGGGGAAATACAACACAATGGAGGAATGTCCCTTTACACAGCCAATATAACCACCTCCATTCTACTGTGCATTGTGAACATATGCTGGACTATAGGCCACCTCCAGCTTGACTTACTCCACAGTTAAAGTATTCTGCCATTTCTCCAGAAGCACAGTCCACTGGCAGTGGTCTCAGCTGTTAAAACCCATGTGTGACGTCAGGGCAAAACCAGCAGAGCTTGGCCCTGTTGCGCTTGCTAAGGGGCTTCATCAAGCCTCCGTACAAGGACAGCTCTCTGGCACGAAGGGAGGTGGTGGGATATGAAGCAGGTCTGACAGGTGGAGGCTTGGAAGCCTTGTACCATAGCTCAAAGCCACACAGGCACCACCACGGCGGCATATGATATAATATCCTAATCCTCCCCCCCCCACCCCACCCCACACACACATCAGAGTGTTGAGCAAGAGATTTAAGCCCTACCGACACCAGGAGTGGCTGGATATTGATAGCTGACAGTTGTACAATCACAATTGTCCATTGTGCTATTGCACAACTGTTCCACAATAGCAGTCAAGCTACAGCAGGTTATTGCTGTAATTAGCTCGATTCACTGGTATGGCATTACCGAAGGGAGAGTAGTGTGTGGCATCTGTCTTTGCTGTGACAACGGGACCTGAGCTTTAGCCATTAGCTTCCTGCTGTGTGCACACCGTCCGGTTAGATGCTGCAAGGCTCAGGATGACAGGAAGTTCTGTGGAAATAATTTGCTGGCAATTTGAAGACAGGAAAAGAGAGAGAGAGAGAGAGAGAGAGAGAGAGAGATGGGGGGGGGCTATGGGGGCTTTGGGATACATGTTGAACTCATCTACCATTAAAATGTTTATCTCTCTATTGTTCTATTTTTCTTGACTTTGTTGAATCGATCAGAAATGCTGTGTACCCACTATTTTTATATTATTATTTAATACAAACTCACACGTAACATCATATTTCCCCCCTCTTTTGTATGTACAGTTATGATTTTAAGGTACTGCCTAAGAATGCCATGGGAGCAGGCCCACCCAGTGAGCCAGTCACCTTCAACACAGAGTCAGGTAGAATGGAAACACTGTAGCTTCATTCATCCAGGGGAATGTTGACAAAACACACGATCCAATGTCTGGGACCCACAAACACTACAGCATGCATTTACAGTATCATTAGATAGATATTCAATTGGAATAATATACAAGAAAACTGTATATTAAGGCCATGAATCTGGACTAGATGCGAGTTAAGCTGTTTTGTGAGAATGGCCATTCTCAACCAAAGATCTATTCTATGTCAACTAACCAGCCCAGAAGGGGGCTGACGTTGGGGTCAAATACACAGGTGCACTCATTTTTTCCTCACACATACGTCGACATCCATATAAGCTAACTTGTTCCTGATCTAATAGACGATAGACAAAAAACTGCAACGTGACTGCGTATTATTGTCTTTTTCTCTTGCAGCGGACCCTCGAGTGAGTGAGAATGTTTCAGGTAAGCTGCGCGCACACACCGCAGATGTAATGTACAAACAATCCCAGAAGTCCTTTGTGGCTCCTCCTCCAGACGCCATAGAATTGAGGGGTTCCAGACTTGATATTGGCGGTGAAGTCAAACTGTAGCATGCGAGATCACATCGTCAACATTCGGGTATCGTAGGTTTTTACGATAGTTCCGGGTTGCCACAAGGTCTAGATGACTGAGGAAACCCCAGTAAGGGATTGCATCCCACCTCTGTTAGCTTTACTCAAAAGAACAATAATACAAAAGGCTTCTCTTTATTATATTACGTGACAATAGCTACCCGTGCCCTCGGTTGAACACTTGACACTTATTTTCCAACTGGGTGGCTGGTGAAGCAATTGAGCGGCTTCGGGCAGTCTGCAGAGACTCCCGCCTCCTTCGCCACACACTTTACAGCCCCACAGCCCAGTGAGTTCACTCCTTCCCTGGCCAGTGACAAGCGCCAGGCCAAACATTTACACAGATAGATACATAACAGAGCCCCCTGACTTTCCCCCCTGTTTCGCGTCACCATTTGTTATTACTGTTCGGACGGTGACTCTGATCGTTTTCTGAAAGCTGCTCGGATTTCACTGGACGACAGTCGGTCTGCTTTGCTGTGCCGCTCAGAACTTCTTTTGGAAAGCGCAAGACAATATTTATACATTGGAAAGCGGCCAGCTCCGATAATATTATCCTTCTGAGCTAATCCCCCTTTTTCTGTGGCGCGAAGCTAAGATAGAAAGTTGAGCTTTATGCAGTCACTCACAGCATAGGGATTCTTCTGTCAGCGAAGGACTTGACCTCCTGCCCTGTCCCAAGTAATTGTAATTTAAGTAAATAAGTGTGAAGTTTACGTTGTGATAATCACAGTCATTGAAAAGTTCTGAATAGAAAACTACATTTGTATTTTAGGAGCAGGTAGGATCTTGCTCAAGGATGCTTACAGGTATGCCAGGCACGTTGGGGATGGAACCCACCACCTTCCATTTGACCAGTCTGTCCCAACTGTTTGTCTGTAGGGAAAGATGCTATTTGGACACAGTTCCCCTTCAAAACCGACTCGTACTCCGACTGCAATGGCAAACAGTACGTCAAGAGGACCTGGTACCGGAAGTTTGTGGGCGTTCAGCTGTGCAACTCCCTCAGGTACAAGATCTACCTGAGTGACACCCTCCATGGTAAGAACAATGAGACGTTGTTGAAGGAACTTGTAACGTTGACATCATAACATGTCATTCAATATCAGGCAGACTCAATGGTGCACAGATCTAAAAGATGTAATGCAATAGTACAATTGTATTGACTGGCATAAAATGGCATATTTGCGCCAGCATTTGTATTTATAATCCTGATGCCACGGTCAATTCCTGTCCAGGTAAATTCTACAACATTGGAGACCAGGCGGGACATGGAGAGGACCACTGCCAGTTTGTGGACTCATTCCTGGACGGGAAAACAGGACGACAACTCAGAGCTGACCAGCTCTCTGCAAGACAAGGTAAGTTAAGCATGGGTAGAGCTTCAGTTCATGAAAGTAACAACCATGTTTTTGTGATGCAAAATCCCCAAAAAAGATCAGCATCAGTACCAAAAAACAGCTGATGTATCAATTGAAGTGTCTCTCAACTATTTTTGTCAATATAAACACATTTTGTTGTGTGGAAGTGTCTTCACTTTCATAACGCTATCACACTAAATTCCATGTATTATTACCTTTTTAAAGAAATTGGAAATTATGTTTACAAATCAATAAGTGCATGAAACATTGCAGGCTGAAATGAACAGATATGTGCTTACAGGTACTCTGACCAGCCTCATTTGTGTTTATTTCTCCATAAATAATTAATAAAGAAATCTCTTTTTTTCTGTTGGTCCAGGTTATTACAGAGCCATGAGGCAGGAGCCAGTGTACTTTGGCCAGATTGGAGGCCACTCCCACATCAGCTACGTCTCATGGTACGAATGTGGAACGCCCATCCCCGGGAAATGGTAGGACCCAGAGTCGTCCTCGGAGAGGCCCGAATGGAAAGTCACGTAGGCTGGGAGAGCGACAAGAAACAGGAGAGCTTCAGTATGTTTCATCGCTTCCTGGATGACACATACAAATTTAATAAACATGTACAGGACTTGTCAGGGACTTTGTAATGAGAGCGAACTTTTTAATACTTAATAGCGAACACAAGCCTCAGTGGTTAGTATTTATCATGCAGCTAGGCTAACTGACAAAGAAACAGAATATTAAGATGCAAGGTGGTTTTGTAACTCCTTAGTGTGAGGTAGCAAACTCGCACCAGATATATTTTTTGTGTTGAAATAATGGGAAGCTGGCTCCCTGGAATACTATTTTCATAACGTGTGATGTTTATTTATCAAAAGGTTGTTCAATCGTGTTTCTTCATGAGGGTCACAGGTGACGGTCACATGACTCGTGGGATGCGACGTGGGGCTTTTTCTGTACCTCCGATGTCGATATTCATGTTTTCATCCCCGGTGGCTGAGAGAGTATAGCTCATGTCTGCCCGAGTTCTGTCTATTGCTTTGCAGTAAAACTCACTCAAAAGGGTTCATGTTCAAGGTACACTCTTTATTTCCCCTGGTGGTTGAAACAAGCATTACAAAAATGTTGTATTTGAAACTAAGATCATATGCTTCTGTACCATCCCATTTACAGAGCTTCTAGGCTCACACCCTTCTCTACCCCTTCCACGACATACACACACAGTGATTGAAAACACAAACAGTAAGGTGAGGCATAAATGCTGGGGTTTGAGTATAGTAAATATACGTACTATAAGTATTGAGACCAATAAAACATTTTCTTTGGTTGAGACCACCCTCTTCACACCTGAGTGCTGCCCCACTATGCATAGATTTGTACTGCCACTGGGATATAACCAGTCCAGGTTTACAATTAATGACCTAATCAAATGGGGGATAAGTGCCTTTCAACAAGTTTCAGAAGTACAATTTGTAGAAAAGCCAATACAGTTGGGACTAGTTTGATTTCTTAACAGTCACGCTGATAAAAATGTGCGCACACACACACACACACACATCTCGCTACTCAGTCAGCACGTCCAAACCAAACAGTCGCCGGTATTTAGCCTGACAGACAACGAAACTTCCCCAGGCTGGAGGCTTCTACAACTGCAATTTGCACAACAAAAAAAGAAAATGTATTTATATGTATATGGTGAGAATTGTATTTTTTTCAATACATTTGTGCAAATGCATTGTCTTCAACAAGGTTTTTCTTTGATTACCGTAATGTTATTTTCTTTCTAGCAGTCTCTTGCAAAGCAGGGCAGAAATCATTGTATATCATGGCCACAATGACTGCTGGAGTCAAGAATCACACCAACCTTTTTCAAGCATTTTACAAGCCATATGCGATGTATGGAATCACAATGAACTAGCCGAAGGACGGTTGCCTGGGAAACGTACTGGTAGAGAAGACTTGCCTTCTGTTTTCGCTACTCTGCCCGCCAACTAGATATGTAGAACAGGAACTCTAAGAGGTGGTGGGGTTGAATAGATAACCTGACCACATATTATACTGTACAGGCAGGTGCATTGTCAAGGATACCGCTGTTTTAATAATAGAACAATGAAGCACATTGTTTTGCTTACCGGTTGAGGGGAGGCCAATTACCGTACCAGGTACATACAGTATGGTACATACAGTACAATCATACATACAGTATGTATGTGGCGTCATTTAACTGTCACTCCACAGCCCTGACTGTGTAGATGTCATGGAGCATGGGACAGACTGTCAGGTGAGCTTGTACTTAGAGGGATACAGAGGAACAAGTAGTCTTTGTGTAGAGCCATGGCTCTGAGCGCATGCAGGTAGGAGAGAGATGTAATACTTATGATTAAATGAGAATGTATCATATCATGAGGCAATACTGTTGTTTGACATATGTTAATTCCTGTATCAATTTTCAATAAAGAATGGTTTTTTTAAAACGTGTTTTGTCTTTTAAAGAACAATATTATTAGTTGTTATTAGTTACCTTTATCACGCCCAAGCCCAGCCTGCTGACAGCCTCAAATAGATCTGTATCACAGTGATGTACTATCAGAGAGGAGTTCACTATCTTCCTGTCCTGTTTAGGTGAATTGTTTCAACACTCCCACAGCCCACACAGGTGTGAGCTAATGTGGCTGATTACAGTACACTTCTCATTCTCATGGGTGGGCATATTCACACTGATTCACTCATAGTATATGCAACTTTTGCCTTAGTAACTTCAAATTGACATTCTAATCAGTTAAATAAACTCAAAGGTTGTGTGAATTAGTTTTTTTCTGTTTACAGCTTTTGGAAGCATTTCTAGGTCACTGTGGAAAAAGAGCTATAGAACAATCAGCTCAGATGCATACAAAGCACATGGCAGTTGAGTGAATGCCATAGTTTGGTTGCCTGTGTGCTTTAAAGCCATGGTAGGCAACAATAAATGAAGTGTTTTCTGAGTTGGCCAAGTACTCTGGGAGACTGGGACGCTAAACAACAAGAAAGAACAATCTGGTAAGGTCATCCCTTTTGTTTTTGTTAACAATGTTTAATGAGTGTGAGTGTATGATAGTATTAAGCAGACCTTAACCAACACATGGGCAGATGGCCAGCGGTTCAGTTAAATCTGCTGTGGAAGCAACTATTAAATAACATACAATAGCAATCTCTATTGAATCTGGCAAATATCTTAGTAGCCTAACAAATTATTCACACGAATGGTGACAATGTCTACTTGCATCTCAACAACAAATGCTTTCTACTTCTTGGTTTACCTCTTGGAGGCAGGGGCCAACTATAGTGTTTTGGCATTACCTGAATTGCTAAAGGGAACTTGGCGGGAAAGAGTACTTTTTTTTCTCCTCCACGTTCAGGGATTCAAACCTACAAAACCCAAAAGCAAGCATGCATTGATGTGCACTTGTCCTTAAGAAAACAAAAGTAGATTCTTAACAGAAACTGAACTGCAGGTTCTCATTTCTACTTCTGCAGTAACAATATAATTGATAAATTAACTAAATCGAACAGTTAAAATAATTGACTTTCCACAGTCCTGTCTGTGTTTAGAGTGTCCATCCATCTGCCCCCAGTGTAAATGTCCAACCACAGCGCCAATTAGAAAGACCAACATGGATCAGGAATTACATCACTTTTCCACAGTCCCAGACAGGCATCCTGCAATCGCCAACTTCAACACAGCAACTTTCCCTGCAACCGCACGAATGAAACCGTACCGTTCCCCTGGACGGGCTTCGCTCAGCCGAGCCGTGGAGACTGTCATTTAGAAGTGTCTATTACAATAGCAGGGAGCGATTATACAGGGTGGCCATGGCAACAGGTGTCCGTTGAAGGGGTCAGGAGGGTGGGTTACAGCAAAACGATTATAATACAGACCCCGCATAGCCACATTTTAAGTGTCTTCAATGGTATTAAATAGTTCTGTATGGTCTAAGTGGGTGTGGCCCCCTAGAACAGTAGTTACTTATTTGTCTCTTAAAAATGCAATTTTAATTTCGAAATGTTACAAAGATATGTTGCTTGAAAAATGGGTTCAGTGTTTTATTTACTATGCGGCAAAATAATCGGTCGGAATCTATGGTCACATAAATCTCCCATTGGAATAATAGGCTCCATAGACCTGCTGCTGATCTACTAAAGGGGCTTGGCAGTGGTGAAAACCAGGTGCCATATGAAGCCAACCTAAGCTGTGTCTCTGTTATTAACAGTCTCTGGTTCCCATCACTCAGAATCATGTCCTCACCTCTTGACCCGGTAACAGACAGGTTTAGGAGCCTGTGTGTGTGTGTGTCTATATGTAGGGGCGGGGGGAGCAAGGAAAAACATAGGCAGGAAATGATGTTACCGACTGACACTGTAAGTACATGTAAAGCCCAACTGTGGCAACACCGGCTTAAAAAAGCATTGCTAGAGAAAATGTGTTGGCATTGGTTCAGTGCTGTTATGTAATACTATGCGTTGGACCCCAGCGGACCCTCAAGTAACCCCAGTGATATATTGGGGGCACATGGTACGCAGAAAATTAAAGTCGTAAAAGTTTGTGATGTGTAGATGTTTTGGTTACTGGAATTAGAGAAGACGTATATCCTAGAACTGAATCATATACTGTTGTTTAACAACCTCTGTGTGCACGAGTATATCGAATTGTGAAAAAGTCGCATTTAAGAAACTTTCGCTTAAAATTCAATATTTTATTTATAAACAAAAAAAGCAATGAGCAGATTAACACCATAACCGGCCTGTCTTTTCACTTTAACTAACCGGGCTGATTAAGTGATTGTGTTGCACAGCACTGCCCACTCACACAGTGACACCCAAGAGGGACACAAAAAAACTCTGCAGCTGTTCATGCATAACAGCATGAGGTTCCACCACCATATACATCAAAACAGCAAGCTGCAAGCTTGCACATTTGCAGGACAATATGACTAGGCCATTGCATTGTGTCGGTTTGTGTTCTGAACCTAAACTCTTACAAAGATAAGATATGGACAATAAATAACAGGGCAGCACTAGCATAGGAATAACATGGAATAATAACATAGCTGCATTACATCACTGGATGGCAAAATGCTTCTATTATTCAGCCAAGTCGCATTGGAAACCTTAAAGTATGCTGTGTTTTCACTGTGGCAGGAGCCAGATTTTAAATCAAATCAAATAAATTGGTAATTTTTTTTTCTTTCTAAATATTTTTGGCACTTGTTTGATAGAGCAAGCAAAATGAGACATAGTACTGTATTAGATGCAAATGAAAAGTGAAATTTATAATTACAAGCATGTGTGTTAGTCTGAACATAGATTGAAACCATAATGTCAAAAATAGCTGTCTTAAATCGCTGCACAGCTAATGTTTGCAGGCCACAGCGTATTGGAAATCATACAAGCGGCTGTAAAATGTATCTTTGTTTTTTTCCTTCTCTTGGCTCAAGAAAGGGAGCCTGATAATTGTAGATGAAGTTACCTTCAAACAACATAGCATGCCAGTGTGTCTGAACTACTTCATTCTTATAGAGCAATTAATGTTGCTTGACATGGGTTAGCACATCCCGCTGTCTGTATCGTTGTCTTTTCCCATAGCTGTTCATGTCTTGTTACAGTAAATTGTTTCAACTTGCCTTTGTTATCAGATATTCCCCAAGAATGGCAGGTTGGCTGCTTTAGAAATTTTGAGAACGCATCTTTAAACTGAAATATCTTTTGTTAAATATCTGCTTTGCCGGTGTGTCCTTGAGTAATTTAGCTCCCGGGCTATTACTGTATAGTATGTAGCTGTACAGTACGTTGCTGTGAAGGCAGGTAAAACTTTTTTTTAAAACAATTGGCAGAGGTAAAGCAATTACGAAAAATGATTTCTGTCAAATGGGTTCTTAATGAATCCCCTAAATATGATGCCCTATAGTTGCTTTACTTGCTCAGCCAAGAGAAATTGAGCTGGTCAATGGTTTATTTTGATAAAATCTGAACGCTGGCGAGAAGCGGTGCTACAGAATCGTCCAAAACTGCGCGGCGCTTCAAATATGCGCCGCTGTCTGGGTCCTAATGTGGCCGCAGACATTACGCCTACACTGACTCTAACAATAGCATTCTAAGGAATAATATAAAAGACCTGTGCTGTGATAAAACAAATACTGCACATTTAATGAATCAATCAAATGTGGCTCGGACCAAATTTGATGTGGAACTTTGGAAGGCCTCCATTCCAGACTTTTGGTTCCGAGCATGTGCCATTAGCTATTCCTCTGTTTTTTCATTGGCTGTGATGAAAGGCTACTTCTTGGTCATTAGCAGGAAGTTTTTGGGCCCCTTGACGACTGAGGCAACTGTATGGGAGCTTTCAACGCAGAAGCACCTGGAAGCATTCAGCCTGTGTAGACAGCCGTTGTCCATGAGGATAGCAGTGCTTCGACCTCTGCTCGTCTGTCTGAGTTGCCGTCATACCATGGGCCATTTCTAGGAACTGCAATTAGATGCAAAACAGGCGGATACTGTGGAATTCCTCAAGAACCATTTCTGCGAAAAGGATATGTATGAAGTCCTTCTTCATAACACAATCAAGACACATGGCACACAGTCTCAAAGGAAATCTGAAGGCTGCAAGGGAATATTGCATCACATATTACATTGATTGGTTACAAACATTCGGTTTAACGTTTGCTCAAGCAGTCCTAGAAAGCAGTGCAAATTACTGATGTCTGCCATAGACTGCACTGACGTTTACAACAAGCTTGTAGAATGTGCATTTGATGTCTTGTTTCTTCATATATTAACTTCATGTGCACACCATTTCTACCCAGGACCTGACGAATACACCCGTTCTTTACATGGCTGGCTTTAGCTGCCATTCGTATTCTGTTGAGCGATACATAACGTATTGTTAATTAGCAATACATTATTGCGGTATGGATGGAAGTTGTTCCACTTTGAAAAGATCCCGTTCCATCCAAGACTGAACATGGAGGGTACACACTGTACAGAGAGCTCTGCTTTGTTGGAGAGGAAAGGTCATTCCTCTGTGCTGCAATACCATGTCATGTCCCGACAATAAAACGCACAGTCCCACCGCAATCATTTAGCCCTTGGCATGGAGAGATGAGGGGAGCGCGCTGTGGAAACCATCAGCAAGGAGAGCTTTCACGGCGCTCTCCTCTTGTGAGTCGCTCAACGCATCAATCTTTGAAGTCGTCGCCTCGCTTTCCCCAGAACAAACGCAGCTTGTCTATCGCTGCGTATCGAACCCGCTTCGTCCTCCTTACATCCCCATGTTCAGTTTACACCCTTTAAAGTGAGGGAATCCCAGGCCAGATTGGCTTGCTTTTCCTTCGCGCCATAACTCATCCGTCGAGGCAGCCCGTAGGGGGGAAACATGACAAAGGAAAAAGGGGGGGGGGGTATACAGAAGGTTTTGGGAGGCCCTCATTTTCCAAAACAGTCTGAGAGAGCCTGGGATTGTTTAAACATGTCCACACTTTCGCTCTCCGTTGGCGCTGTCAATGTGCAAAGTTCTTAGTTCTCTTTGTGTTCTTAGTGTTTGTTTTTTGATATATTTTTTTGTTCAATATGTTCAGTCTCCATTTGAGCTATTTGCTGTCAATGGTTGTCAGTTAATTGTTTATTCAATCCCATAATGATAAGCTTCAATGATAAGCCAGAATTTGTTTTCTCTCACGGTGGTGCTGTCAATGAGTTTGACATATAGTGAGCAGCAGTGGGGTACAGTTTCACTTTGTAGAGCTATATTTTCATGAGGTCTAGCTACAGTATAGTGTAGCTGCCCAGACATTTAAGCCATATAGTGGCTTTTCAATCTATTCTGAAAATGTTTGATTTGAACTTTTTCTAATAGAATGTTTTCTAAACTAGCATAGTTTCCGACATTGGCGTATTGATCTTTCCAAATATTAGGTTTTGGCAAGTATAAAAATAAAAAAAAAGAATTTAACTGAGGAAGAGGAGCACTTTATTTTAAACAAAAATTTAAAGTAAAATGTAAACATTCATAATGTACTGCTCTCGGCAAACCAATGTTTAAGTGGTGCCAAGTATAAAATATCAACTCTGCCTGGATATACAGTATAATAGGTTTAAGGATATGCTAGCACAACTTTAACTCTATGGTAAGCTAAATGGCTACATAACCACTTCTTAACCCTTGTGATGTCTTTGAAAATATCGTACTTGGCGACGGCGTCTGATTGTGTATGAATTTGATTGTGTATATTTTTTTATTGGCATTGCTGCATGTATTTATTTATTTATTTACTATTTATTTAGGTTTTTTTGTGCCTCTTCTGTCCTCGGATTTCAAACTCACACCTTGTTGTGACAGCAGTGCACATCATATGCCTGTGTAAGCTCATGTTTAGCACCTTCTATCTGCCACAAAGAGCTAGTGATTTGGGTAATTTGGGTAATTTGGTTATCACAAGAGATAACCCTCCTGTCCTTGATAATATTGTATTGGGCCACCAGGTGGTGCCATCTGATTGTGTATGATTATGTGGTTCTCTTTATTGTTGGTGCACTGTGTATTTATTTCTTTATGTATTTTTTTTTTGTGCTTTTTGACCGTCCTGTTGTCCTTCAAACTCAAACCTAGTTGTGGCAGCAGCACAAGATACCTTTTGGTGGGAGGGTGTGTGACTGACTAAACAGCTCCAGAAATCTAGCTAATATTTCTGGAAAGGAATATGCACTTAGGATTCATAAAAATTAATATGCTTATTACCTCCCTGTGCTACATTTTCAGTGTCAGTGGCATCCCATATTTGGTAGGGTTGTCAGACCTTGTGTGATGCTATCACAATGCACAGTGTGAAAACACACAGACAGCATGCAGATCACTATGTAGCCTACCTAGCGCCCCAAGCCTTGGCAGAGTCTCGCATTTTACTTGCCAGGCCCATAGATCAGAACTACTGGCCTTCCAATACAAGGATTTAACATTTAAAGCATATAAAAACAATGCTGGCACAAAAAGTTTAAGTGTCTTACTGGATTCTAAAGGTGAGATGTGAAGGTAAGTCATTAATCCTGTGAATTCCCGTTCTTGTTGTTTTTTTCATGGTCTACCATGAGCAAGTGAGACATGAGGGCAAATCTAAATTATGGACAAATCAACCAGTAAGCTAGAGCTGTAAAGGCTGTTTTAGTAAAGCAGTCATGTGGCCTTCAATGGAGCTAGGAAGTTTGACTCACTGACAGTGTCGGTTATTTCTATCATATATCAAATATATTTGTGCACAGTGGTAGTAAAGTTGCATACAGTAGTAGCCTATTTTGTGTAATACCAACCTATCCAAATTCTTGACCTTGGACAGCGGGACATCAATGTGTCCACAAGAGTGAACCACTCCACTTATTCAGGGGAATAGCATATTTATTCATCTCATAAAATCCCTTTATGCAGAAGGTACAGGCCAACATATACATAACTCAGTCTAGAATGTGTAACAAATGGGAGTTGGGGAGTCACTATTTGAACTGATTACCCAGTAATCCTTATGATTCTAAAATTGTATTTTACAGCTGTAGCACTATTACCAAAGTGAAGATGCCTACCATAAATGCATATTTTAACTAGTAACGTCTTTAAATCAGTGCACAAGTATGGCCACACACCGTCAAGTTGGTTTATATTGTGCCATTTATGTGCACATTTTATTCAAGGGTTCGCCTGTGATTGTGTTGTCGTTAGTGAATTTATCAGGAGAGTCCCACCTTCCCTCCCAAGGTCCAGGTTTCCAGACTTTGGAAGGGAAACGGATGATGAAATATTATCTTATTCAAGCTTAGATTTTGTTCCTTAAGGCTAGTTAATAACTGTCTCCAATTCCTATGAAACAGCCACTCTACTCTTCTTGAAGGATTGTCATGCAGTATAGAAGAGGTGCATGCATGTTGTTCAACAAACTACGAATATAAGTAGCCAGTTAAAGTACAATATGGATACCTTGAGTCAGTAAGGACATTTCAAAAGGTTTGATTTTGCCCTGAACTCTACGTTAACCTGTAAAGACTTCCTGTAAGACAACAAACCTGCTTTGGCCCTAGAGTTAAACAGCCTGGTATCCATCAAGCCCAGTTACCTAATCTAGAATAACGAAGATTTTCTTCTGTAGGTGCTCGCATCGAGGATAACCTTGTCTTTGTTATAAGCTGGGGCAGGGTCCCATTTCAGTCGGCAACCATAGGATGGTTGAAAAACACAAGGGGAAAGCATTCCACTGGCATTCCTTGAGCGTTGGCCGGAATTGGCCGCTGTTGGGCTTGACCCCAGTTGTTGTAGTTGGAGCCTCCGTGCAGTTAAAACACCTGTTGGCATCCAGAGCTCTACTGTAGCTCTGAAAAACAAAATTCCATTGTCATATTTTAGCTTGACTTGTCGCGCCAGGTCTTTGAAACCGAAAAACCTTTTTGTTCAACTTACACTCAGACGATGAACTGTTTAAGACAGGTCTGTCGCTGGAAATATGCTTACTTGACAGTGTAGTATGACGGCAATCCTCCAGGATAATTTAATATAATACTTTAGTTTCAACCTCTTCACCTTCCCCTGCGCAGGAACCAAATCCCCAATAATGGCGAAACAATGACAAATGACCTTGTCCACCTCTCCACAGCTTCTTGAGCAATCCAGCCTTGTTGTTGTTAATGAGTTCAGGTTGACCTTGAAATGGATTAACCTGTAACTCACCCTGCCAGCAACATTTAAAATCACACTGGGCTTTTTCACGAAGATCTGAGGTCTTCACGGAGCCATGTGACTAGCTAAGATTAACACTTTGGCTACTGTTAGTTCCCCACCATTTCAATACATTGAAAATGACCCTCTTCAACCAACATACTGCAGTGCGGTGAGTAATATTAACCGAAGTAGCAGGTAATGTATGGGATCAAATCTGGGAACAATTGTGATTTCAAACAAGGTAGGATCTAGGCCTACCATTACATTCTAACCAATAACCAATGTACGCCTCCAGTGCTTTGCTCTTTGTTACTACATATGAGGTACACTCCTCTGTTGCATTATTGCATTTCCCTGCGGATCCCTGAATTTCAGATCTAGTTATCAGTGTGAGTCTGTAAGCTCTGTGTGGGGGGGAGGGGCAGAGAGGAGTGCAAGCCACTCAGCACTCAAGTGGAAGGGACATGGGCTGTAATATTGGTTTGAACCACAAGGACAATTTCAGGTGCCCCTTGTTAACTAATACAAATGTAACATTTACGTCGAAGACATTTACAGTAGCTGGCTGTTATCCAAAATGATTATCCACTTACGTATCATTTCAGTAGTTTATTGTGTTACATATATTGTTGATGTAGTAAATGGAGCCTCCTGTAGTGTTGCACTCATAAATCACTTTGCATTAAATCTGTAGACAAAATAACTCCAAATGTATAACATTCCCTCAAGTGAAAAGCAGTTTCTGGTGAAAAAGCGTTTACACGCGTTTTTCATTTCTGATCGCTCAAATGCAAGGGAACACCAGGAGACATCTTTACTCATGTCTTCATCTCTACGTGTACCCCATCTGTTCTCGTGGAGACTTTCCCTTGGAGGTTCAAACGAAAGCCTGCACCAAACCTAATAGGGGCTTCCAAAAGACATCACTTAATCAGTGCTGGCTCTGCCTTCCACACCAGGGGACCAGGCCAACCA
The DNA here is from genome assembly GCA_027564795.1 of Aphredoderus sayanus. NCBI lineage: Eukaryota > Metazoa > Chordata > Actinopteri > Percopsiformes > Aphredoderidae > Aphredoderus > Aphredoderus sayanus. The sequence continues at coordinate 17,942 of JAODUG010026717.1, forward strand.
ACCTGTCATGTCCAGGCTCCTGATTGTTCAACCAGACCAAACTAGTCGACAAGGCCCCCTTCCAGGTTTCTCCTACCTGATTGTTTCAGCAGAGCGCATGGCTTGGCGGACTTTGCCAGCGCTATCTGGCTGTCAGAATGTTTGCGAAGGGAGAGGGGGGGATGAATTCCCAGAAGAACGATTCTAATCTAATGCCTTGGCAGCAGCGGAGGGTTTGTGCTTGAAATTATGATTGGACATCCGCTGGATGGAATGGTTGTGGAGAGTAGCAATTTTGTGTAGTTTTCTCTCATGTCCAAAACATTTCATCACCAAACCCTTTTTTTGGCTGGTGCAACATTGGGTCGTAGATGTGTGGTAGTAATTACACTTTTAAGAAGTTAAAGGGAGTTTTTTTTTTTTCTTCTGCTTCTTCTGCCTTCGGGATGCCTTCGAAAGCGAGCCGGACTGTAAACATGTCTATTTGATGACACGGGGATATGGTTGTTACAAATGTTAGGCCAAGTGGAGAGAGATGGTGTATCAAGGGGGTTGTTTTGGAAGAGACTACAACATGGGGAAGGGGCGAAAAAAAGGTTTATTTGCTCATTCCTTCAAAAAGCCTAGCAAGGGACCATGTCAACAGTATCCCCTTAACAGCATTGCCCAAGGCCCTAGCAACCACCTTATGGCTGCACAATGTAAGGCGGTTGATGTTTAATGGACATTTATACAGCTAACCTTCATCCGGAGCTTTATGCAAACTCTCCAATCCACAGGCATGTTTCTCATTTTGGAGGGAAAATCCCTGCGAGCGGTTATGTAACAGGCCCTCCAATCAACATCCAGAACCAGTACTGCTTACTTGCAGTGTCTGTATAGCTCCCTCGTGCATACATCCTTGCACAAAGAAGAGGTTTCACACGTAACGGGAGAGCTGAAAACAGCTGCGGCATTCCCCTCTGGAAGAACTGGTTCATATCAACACTTTACGTTAAGGGAACTTGTGACTTGTGAAAAATTTGTTTAAAAAAAAAAACATTGCTGTGTGTGGGTCAAAGGAAATTTCACAGCAGGCTCCGATATGCCTCTAGGTTGTGCCTTCAACCTTTAGAGATTGCTTTCAGGTGAATCAAATGTTTTTAATGTCATTCATATCAACTAAGGCTTGCTCTTTGCAATAGGGCACAGTAAAATCAAATAAAATACAGTACACAGGTGATGTAACCGGTGAGCTAACAGCCCACCACAGCAGTAATGAATGCCTTCCAGCGTTGCATTGCTCTTTGTAAAATGTTTTATATACAGCAGGGGCCAATGTTACTATGACATTTTACCATAGGAAAATCTCAAACACGGTCCCTTTAGCCTTTGATGTTTTGATCAAAGGCTGGAGGGCGGGGAGTACTTAACACTGTACAAGAGGCACATACATGAGGCACATACACATGTGAGAGCGTACACGTGTGTTCCTGTGACACCCGCATGGTACATTAAACAAGAGCATGCAGTCAGTAACGATCTTAGCATATTTGGTGCCCTAGGCAAGGTTTGCCCCTGGAACCCCCCGGCCGCCACCAATTCATCTCCTGCCCACCAAGTTCACTACACGACAATGGGAACACACAAAATGGTGATGTAACAAACAAAACAGCATGCATAATAATAATAATAATAATAATAATAATAATGAAAAATCAATAATTTAAATATACATACAATTTAATGGGAAATGGTAAAACTGCAAAATTAAATATAATTTAATAAATATAATACATCAACAATTAAAACTACAACTCCTGTGCCAGTAGAGGGCGCAATCTGCTGGTAGAGCCTTAAAAACCCAAGGAGAGCGGGAGTGTTAAACTCCCTATTATCACACTTCAATGTATCAAAAACATTTTGCTAACACAGGGAATGTATATCCCTTGTAATGTACTCCGGGTCAGAATGACCCAAATCACTAGCTTTTGTGGCAGATAGAAGGCGCTAAACCT
>JAODUG010026727.1:0-19917 GCA_027564795.1 Aphredoderus sayanus
GAGAGAGAGAGAGAGAGAGAGAGAGAGAGAGAGAGAGAGAGAGAGAGAGAGAGAGAGAGAGAGAGAGAGAGAGACAGTGAGAGAGAGAGAGAGAGAGAGAGAGTGCTTTAAAGTGAAGTGTTTTTTGTCTTCTCACCACCCTCCCATCAAGGGCGTATTTGAGAAATGACTGCAGTTGTCACATGTACATTTGTCCCATATACAGGTACAGTACATTTCATACAGTATATGATTGTTGACTCTTCTGAGCTCTGCTTCAAATAATATTTCACATTTCAATCATGCATAAACATAGAAGTTAAATCTCAGTCATTGTACACAACAATTATGATATATTCTGATATAACTTTACTCCACTTGAGTGCTCGAAGAAAACTTTTCCCTGAGTTCTCATGTATTCTCTCTTTGCCAGCGATGGTGTCCAGGAAGTCTAAGTATATTGTTTTCCAGCCCATAACTGAGCAGGAAGCCTGGGGCATTATGGTGGCCACACTTCCGATGGGAGCCAACCAACCAGCCCTATCACAACATTCACATGAGCAGGCACAGGCCCCAGTGTCTCGGGATTCCCTGTAGACTAGTCTGGAGTCATCTCCATCCAACTCCACACACACACACACACGCACACACATACAGTACACACACACATACAGTACACACACACACAGTGCGTGTATGGGTGTGGATGTGTGCCGCGGATCCTCTGTGGATGCCTGCGGCATCTTTGCACTCCCTTCTGACTGATGGGAGGCTACAACACCCACAGTGACAGCCATTCCAGCACAAGAGTGAAGCCAAGTGAGTTCAATGATTAAATAAGCCTCTGCTCACCGCTATCTGTACCTCTCCATACCTGGAGGAAGGCACACTTGGACCTCATTGACTGATTGACCCACTTTCCACAATGAAAGCCTGACAGTTTCCACTCAGCCTCCGGCGCTGTTGATCTGCCCTCGGTGGAGGCGGTCCAGAGCATGGACGCACAAGTAAAACTACTGTAAGTGTTAATAGCCGGCTGTGTTGTTCTGGGCTGTTCTATGCTTGCATGTTTGTCAATAGTCTTATCAACAGTTGTTCTCCGGGAAGAACCGTGGCGTTTAGACCAGTACTATTGTAATCAATAAACTACTGAACAAGTCTCCATTCAACTTTTTTTTTTTATGATGCCGCAAATTGAAACAGTACATAGCCTAATATGTACACTGACTACATCTATAGCTCATTCTTAATGCCAAAATATTTGTCATTACAAATCAAATATATATCGGCTATATTTCTTCAAAATGACTGTGCAGGTCTAGACAACCTAGACGTTTTACTGCTTAATATTGGAGACCCAGACACTTACAGTATATTACACTGCAAGCTATTAGAATACACAATAGGGGGGGAATGCTTCCCTCAGGCATTTCAATGTTCTGTGATAATAACTTGCCAGTTTTGTGAGTAGAAAAACGGACAAGTGTGGCTGTTACAGCCTGTGCCATGGTTTCCTTTAACATCTTCCCACCGCCATCTGTAAGTCAGAGACACATTACAATACTTTAGAGCCGGCAGCAACTGTCTCAGTCTAGTGTTTAGTGCCAAGACGGAGACTGCAAATGAGAGAATACCTGTTCAGTGTGCAGCCCCTTCTGGGGACACTGAACCCTTTGGCAGGTACATGGCTTAAAGTGCATGTGGTCTTTATTCACTGTCCTAAATAAGATGTGCCAATGCAGCGTGTGCTTGCGTCTGTGAATAAGGACCTCTGAGAGAAAGGCGTGGTTGGGCCAGATCACGATCTGATCCACCTCAGTGAGAATTGCCAGAACAGCTGTTGTTCTCCCCACGTTATCGCCTGTCTGCTGAATGGATGGTTCTGCTCGTACTGGCATTGGGGATAAGATTCAATTGTTACACAGCCAGGGGAATAGAGGCATCCCATTCGCCGTGTACAAAGCAACAAGCCCTTTGTGAATACAAATGCAATCTGCCATTCATTCTACGGCCTCCTCCCACTCCCCTCCCTCCTGCAACTTTTCTCTATTTTCATTCTAGCCACGGTTGTTACTCAACAACACAATTACACAACAGCTCTGAAGAAGGAGCAGAGAACATTAACATTGTTCTGAACAAGCAACATAACTGCTGAATGCTAAATGGGGTGGGTAACGCTGAGTGAAGACACTATAACCAACAAGCGGTTTGATATAAGAACGCCACTGCTTTACAGCGGCTGTTACGTAAATGCTCTGTGATCCTTGTCGGACACCGAGCTTCAGAATTCATGTGTTGCAGAAGGCAGGCCACCACAGTCTTCTATCGCACGCCCTTGTGTAACACACTATAAATAAACTGACAGGGAAACAGAGAGATACAGAGGAAGAGAGTGTGAGAGTGAGCGCGAGAGAGGGAGAGGGAGCGAGAGATATAGAGGGGGAGAGAGAGAGAGAGAGGGGGAGAGAGAGAGAGAGAGAGTAGAAGAGAAGGGAAGAGAGAGTAGGGTAATCAATAAATCTCTAATCTCCAGGGCATATTCTCCCGCTCTCCTCCCTCTCTCCCCGAGCACACAGAAAACAGGCCGACACACCGACACACTGGCATAAACATACACCCACTCGTCCCTTGCAGGTCTGGTCTCATTATATAGAATATGCTCTGGCCTGGGAGGACACTGATTCTGCAGCAGCTGTTGTCACCGACACGGTGACAGCAGTAGTTGGCCCTGTGGCCATGTCACTGTGGGGACAGAAGGAGGGAGGGGGGGGAAGGGAAGCCTTGTCCCGCCACTAATATATGGTCATTTTATTTCCCCTAACGTGGGATATTAGCACTTTCCAACCAGTGAGGCTCACGCGCGCTAAGCTAATATAGCTCGGCAGTAACATCCCCCACAGTTTTGATGTAGTGCTCCATATTGATTCTTCTACTTATTACAGTCGCTGAATAACCATTTGGGAGGAGAAATGTGCCAAATGGACGCACGTTGGTGGGCTTTAAATGAAGGACGCAACGCCTCCCAATGAAGAATGTCAGTGAAACACTGAAGAGCTCACTCCTCATGTCTCAGCTGGTTACCGGTTTTAAAATACATACTGTCTTCCATTCAAATGTCCTCCATACCCCTCGCTGTCATTTCAAATAAATTATGGAGAAATTGTATTTCAGGCAAATTCTTCTCAGTCCTCCCCAAAGTGATTTCTGCCCCCCGCTAAGTCTCACTGCAGCACACACACACACACACACACACGACACAGGAATATTGGATAAAAATAATATTCTAAATAACAGTGGCACGTACAACACATACACTCTCTCCCCCATCTCTCTCTCTCTCTTCCTCACACACACACACACACACACACCCTCACAGGCTCTCTCGCCAACACAAACACACACTGCAGTCATTTCTGACGGTACAGCAGCACTGGAATATTCCACAAAGCATTTGCCATCCCATTATCCCATCAGCCTTGTGAATACCTTGCTGTGCCTCAACGTATATAAGGCTAATGGGGCGTAGCAGTAGCGGAAACACAAAACACTCACGTGCACTACAAACACACATTGCACAGGAACGCTGCACGTGGTCTGGCGTTGAGATCTTGTTTGTGCTCACAGCGAGACAAACTCATTGGAGATGACAAACATGTCAGTCGCCTGGCGCAGGCATACTCTGCTCCATGGGGTCCTCTGACAGGTTAAGTATCAGATCAAATAACACCGTTGGTAATCGAATGCTCAACAGTGACCAATGAGATCTGCTGAAGGGAGTGCCTGTGGCAGAGAAATGGCGGGAGAGAGAAAGCGAGAGGAAGGGGAGAGGAGAAATGGAGCCAAATCTTGGCCGAGGAGCGCAGTGCTGCACAGCAACGGGGCCACAGCAAATGAAGAGTGAGGGAAAGTGTGGATAAAATAGAGCAAAGGATAGAAATAGAGCAAGAGAAACAGGGTGCAAATAGAAACAGTAACGCAGGTTGGCCCAGCAGAAGTGGCTGGCAGAATACAGCGGCAGGCAGCATTACCAAACAGAGTTGCAGAGAGCGAGATGGGAGAGAAGAGTTGAGGTGAAGCAAAATTAATATAGTGTAAATATAGACTGTGGCCCTATGTGATTGGCTTAACAATGGAACAAGCACGGTAAATAGGCCGCTGGGCTCATTCACTCTGAACCTTGTTATTGAGGCATCCCTTCTCACAAGGGAGGCCACATTTCCATCCGTTTACAGGGGCAGATATTCACCATTTCATCCCAGGGGAATGACAGTAATTCCACTATCAGCTATAGTGTGGTTAGCTCCTCTTTAGCTTTCCCTATACAGAATGGCTTGTGAAATGTTTTCACCAGAGCCCTTTGCTCACATGCTTCCACTGAAGAGGGAGACTTACTTCCCTAATAATCTGATTTGGGGGAATGTACTATTTGTGTCGCGTCACAAATCACTGGAACCTATGGCCTAGCACGTAAGTGACCTGGTAACCTCCCTTGTTTCCTTTTGCCATAATGAAATGAAGTGCCCTGTTGTTTTGACCGGCATCCCTGGGGGCCAAGTGGTGGTGGTGGTGTTGTGGCCGTTTCAAATGCACACACATTCATAGATCCTGGCCTTCTTCATGAGCAGAACTGTCCAGATATGAGATTGCTGCGGTATATTGAATATGTTTTGTTGTATACATTATTTAATACAGAACAGACGTTCCGGGGGTATCTTTAACGATGCACAGCTAATAAGATCCTACAACAAGATTTGTTCCAGCACTAACTGGCTATCACCTAGGAAGTAGGACTGTCTATGTGTTTTTGTGTTTATGGGTGTTTGTGTCTCCGCATGTCCATTTCACGCTTCAGCTTGCCGTCTATAATGTCCTCATTGCTCTCTCCCTGCCTCCCCCTCATCACCCAATAAGTTTATTTGTCCGGCCTTCTGCCAACATCATTACCCTTCCTGCATGCCCTCCTGTCATTACTGGGCCTTGTCTCTCAATCCTTCACACCTTAAAAGTCTCCCCTCTCCCCATCATTAGCTCTCCATTTCCTATGGCTAACGCATCTATAATGCATGTATCTCTCATGCTGCCATCATATCGTCACATCTCCGCTCAGTGATTTCCTCCTCCAACTCTCGTCAGCAGTAGTGTGTCGAAGGAATCCTATGCATATTTCGTTTTAATGTATTCTTATATTATGTAGTGTAAACATAAACAAAGTGTGAAAGAACTGCATAATTATGTAGTGTAAACATTATGCATCATACCGCTGAAGAAATGTACATATTGTAAATTATGTTTAGTCTAGCGTAGCAGAGAAGGAGTAGCGCAGCATGATGTGCGCTTTATAAAACTACATTAAATGTTGTAGTGTCTAATAAATAAATAACAAATGTGATGGGGTGATGGTGAGGTGTGAGTGACAGGGCGGCCATCCTGAGCCAATACTTTGAAAACCCCTGTCCTTTTGCACTCTGCCCTTCCAGTGCCACCACCAGCTGCTGTGTTCAGCCCATCCACAAAGCCATCTCCAAATGATAAATCCAGCATGGGTGAAAAGGCTGAGGTTTGAGCAGGCTCCAGCTCTGCATGCTGGCCTGAAGACGGGACACAGCGTGCTGGGCTAAGGAGAGGATTAGTCAAATAAAAAGAAGGTTTTGAAGCTGTTTCAGCTCGCACATACGGTGTGGCTAAAGCCCGCAGTGGGAAGCCTCATGCAGTCCGGTTGGACCTGCAGGTAATAAGATGGGAGTGTTGGTGCTGAATATTTTAAAAGTGCCGCGCATCAAACGGAATCGGCCGGACCAGAAAATGTGGAGGTAGACATTGCAGAGGGTGTTGCACTGTGCAGACGCAAAAGCACTTTGACTATGCCAGAGACGTGTGCGGGAAGAGAGGGGTGATCAAAAGCATCGCAACTCCTGCCTGTGATCGCATCGGATGGAACGGCGGTAGCACACACTTTGATAGCAATGTGTTATATAGCCAATCACAGCTCCTGCTACTGCTGCCCTGATGCTGTCAGCATTGTTTGTCAGTAGGATCAATCATTGTCAGCAATTTTGAGACCTCCATTATAGGCAGGGCATTTCCATGCAATACATAGTGTAAGCATGCTCATTTTGTTTTTACCTCAAATTACCGTGGCATGCCTTGTTTAGGAAGAACTGCCTTTACATGAGAGGTCTACCTGCATTTACCTGCATTTATCTGCGATGCACTTTCAACAGTGCATTGTTCAATAAGCTTTTGCTCTATACACGTGTAAAGCTTACCTATACACACTTTTATAAATACTAAAGTCTAATAAGGGATTCTTTATATATTCTTTATTTTCTAACTGTAAAAAATGTGGCTGATAAAACTCAAATATTAACCAATTAAGATGCAAATGCATTTCATTTTTCATAAAAACATATTTTAGTGGACGATTTATTCAAACAAAGAGAATTGTAATTGTAACTACGCATGTTCATCAGTTGTCTGCAGGGGTTGATGTCAACCATGCTAATTGAAAGTGTATGAACTCACAAATGTAAACAGAGTCAGATGCAGAGGAGGAGAACTATTTCTTTTTTATGAACTTACTCAAATGGTAAATTTCAAAGGGAAATACAAACAATGGAAGAATATCTAGGGTGTAATTTCACTTTAACTGGTTTCTGAGCCATTTAGAAAGATCCACTATAATTATGGATGGTAATCACCAGCTGTAGTATCATCTTGCTAGCCACATGGGGCTACCGTGTGTCATGCCAGTAATTGATTATACTTTCTCCATTAAAAGTGCAACGTGCATTTTCATATTACAGTAATATACTGACAAATCAATAGAAAAAAAAACTATTTACCCTAAACAGCCATTTAGCTATTTGTGATGCACAATTCTAGATCTCCCCATGGTGTAGGCTACTAGAAGTCCTGCTTCACACTTGCGGTACAATGAAAGTATTGTATATCTGGATTAGGTGGGTCCCTAATACCACACTCACAATGGCCACTAATGGGTACATGTGATTATGCTTGAATACACGTACATATGCAGATGCTTTCCCTCCAAATGTATGCTTCATGTAATCTTAACGTTACACATGACACAACTTTACACAATCTTAACACAAGACATTTATGCAGTATTATTTATTTTCTGAGGAAAGTGTATTGTTTTGATAAAATCATTAAAGCTGTGAAAAATCATGAGCAGGGTGAAAATCACCACCATCACACATAACAGCCATGTTTAAAATCCTTCAGGACCCAGTTAGCAGTAAGGATCATTTGCTGCCAGTGAAGTGAAGATTTCATCAGGTTTTAACAGAGCCGTTGGCAGTTTCACATATTTCACCAATCACAACCTTTTTAGATAAACACAGCCTGACTCCCTTCAGATACCTTTCATTACAGTATAGGGCTTAAGCAAAGCAGCTTTATGATCTCCCTTGTTATCAAAGCCATCTTAAAAGCTGTATCACTATAGTTTCAGTTCAAATCCCACTGTGCCACAAATGTAAGCATGTGCTTAAATTCACAATTTAAAAACACAGCATTATCTGACTCCTAGCATTAAACGTATATAGTTTATTATATGCAATTTTGGTACTTCTCCAACATGCTCCTTAGACTTGGATTGTCTGCTGGTGAATTTAACACAGCTGTCTTCCATTATCTCCCAAAGATGGACGCAGTGGTCTTCTCTGCTGAGCGTTTAATTATTTGAGTGACAAAGCATAAGGAGCGAGTGCTTGTTGTAAACACCGTGGCGGAACACACTGCTTTGTCATGAGCCTCACTGGTCAATGCGCGCCTCCTTTATCTGAGCGCTCTATTGCACGTAAACCTACGTCATGGTGCCTGTTTGCTGGGCCAGACGGCAGTGAGTGGGAATGATAACGCCCATACGGCACCTTAGGGAGGACTGTTGAATACTAAGTCACCTATGTGGCTGCCTAATGCTGCAAGGTCATGCAGAATCACTCTGATATCAGGGAGCAGCAATCAGCCATAATTAACACCTTTCCCCGTATTCCATTACGCAGCTGTGCGGTCAGCAAAGAGGTGCTTAGTGTCCTCAGTGCGTATACAGGGCCAGTGCAGTATACATCTGAGTGGTGTCCTGCCGCTGTGTGTTTGGGCATTATCAGGGTGCTTTATGAGGCAGGCTGTCTGGGCTGTCATTGGAAAATGTCTCTCCGCCGCCACCGCAACCCTCCCCCCATAGCCCTCAGACACCTGCTGTTCCCACACCTGTCCCAACCCCCCCGCCTCCACCCCCCTCTCATCCTTCACTCCCCCACCAATGCCCTACTGTTGTGCTCTGTGCCACGCCGCAGCGCCGGTCCCGGGCTACAGGCATTCCGGTCGGCTGTACAGCCATTCGCTCTGCCCCCCCGCTGCACTATACGGTGTCGCTGCACGTGTCCCTCTGCCTATTCATTAACGCCACCGCCAGGCTCTGCTTTATCTGTGCGATACAGGTCACCACCCCCCCAGAGCTGGACTGCTTGGGCACAGAGGAACTGTTTGATTCCCTTCCCATGGCTGTGCCTTAATTAGGAGATCAAGGGCATTGAAGAGGGCTCTCTCGCTCTCTCAGGCGCTCTCTAAATGTCTGTCTTGCGCTATAACGTTGTGTCGCCAGTGATGGAATTACAGAATGCCTCCATACTGAGACACTTCCTCCCCACTTTCCCCAGATCCCCTATAAATCCTGCCTTCTTTTCTTACTGCTTGGCTTTGCTTCAATTCTCTCTCTCTCTCTCTCTCTCTCGATCTCTCTCTCTCGATCTCTCTCTCTCTCCCTCTCCCTCTCTGCTGCAATCTATCTCCCGCCCTTCTCCATTTCCCCTGTCGATTAGATGGAATTTTTATCAGTGTTAATAAAGCCTCTTTTTTTTATAGCTGTCTGAAAGTGCAATGCAGCATCATGCATCCTTTCCCTGTTGTTAATGTGTGAGAATCTGCGAGAATGTAGGAAATGACATGTGCCTGTGTGAGATGTGTGAGATGTGTGTGTGTGTGTGTGTAAATGGAGGTCTGTAAGGCAAAGGGAAGGAGAAACACATTTGAAATAGAAATTGTATATTTTATAGGAGGCCTTATGGCCCACTTACTACCTCTGATCTGAGACTTGGAGCCCAATCAGTAGAATACACTGACACTACAGAATTTGAGATTAGGGAACTATTTGTAGCATATTTTCACATTTCTTTAGTGAACAAAAAGCAGGTTTTTTCCTGTATGTATATATATATATATATATATATATATATATATATATAAATATCCACTAAACAAAAACTAAAACAGCATTAAACATATCCCTGCCATCAGAAGGAATCATTCAACAACCCTTTATTGCAGACCAGCCAAAACATGTTACATGCCAGATGGTTGTTGCGCACACAACCATATACAGTATAGTTATATGCAACCATCAGGGGAGCTGTCCATCTAAACTGGCAGACACTTTCAAAAAATACTTGGCAGGTGATTGGCTGAAACATCTGTCTATCTGCCGTATAGGTAAAGTGTCTGCTGCAGGCCTGTTCAGGGGAGTTAAAGCATTTTTAGATACTCACATACCTGTGTATGATGAGGAGCCCCCCGAACTAAGCCATTCCACCAAACATAAATCTTAAATACCATTCTGTTTCATGTTCTAATGTGATGTGACTTGATTGAAAATCTTCATGAGGTGCCGTTCTGGACAAAAGTCAAACCAAAATGTTCATGATTGAAAGAGCAAGCACTGTGCATAAGAGTGAGGTCCCATTCAGCTAGCAGATCCTAGCCTTTACGTACAGTCACTACCCCTTGCAGAATGTGATGGGCTGCGTAGTTAGGAGAAGATTTACACAAACCGGATTCTGTTGGTTTAATTGACTGTCACTGGTCTACGCCAAAGATAGGAGAGCTTCTAGCACAAATAAAAACATCAACGTGAAATTGGACTTTTGTGTCAGTTGACAGAAGTACAAAAGCTAAAATACTCGAGGGAGTAAGGGGGGAGGGGGGTGTGGAAAACATTTTGAACACTTCAAGGTTCAGGCTGTTACTTTTGAAAGCTTTGTGGTTTATAAGTCGCCAAACAGAAACTAGTTCTAATACAGGGAAGCTGTGCTGATCAATACATCAGCCATATCTAGCACACAGTGCCATTGGGACAATAAAAACTGAATGCAAATTTAATTGCATCACCCTATGTTCATAGCCCTTTCAGAAGCTTTGTCCTCATCAGTTGCATCCAAACACTCATAGCAGTGAGATGTACACTGTGGCAGGCAGGTGTTGGGTGTAATTATGAGATGGTTATTGGTAGCATAATATAATTAAATTGATGTATGCTCTTGACAGGGGTGAGCCTGCAAAACCACTACTCAAAAGAAAATCTACAATATATCATAAATGTGTGCTTAACTATGACATATCAAATAAGGATACCAAGAGCTTCATTTAGTTGAGCAGAAGCATGTAGGAAAATATCTATTTAGAGCTAAAGACAATATTGTACAAATAGCTAAAGCACAATACTGCACTGCAGACGGCATTGTACAGTAAATTCACTTAGTAGTTTACTTCTATCTCTAGGATATATATCTAGCAAAAAAGCCAATATACCTCTGATTATAATCAATAATACAGAACAGAAAGCACCATATTTTAAAACCTCACTTTCCTTTTGCAGTGTAATCACATTAAACCTGAGCAGAATTAGCGATGTGCATCCAATTAACACAAATCCCTCATTTAAAAAGATGTAATTTTAAGCAGTTGTGCATCACTGTGTTTGGATTCAAACTGAATGCGCATACGCACGTTCATGCAGGTGCAGAGACCCTCATTTGCACTATACTGGCCACATAGTTAACACCATTCAGTTAAGTATGGCTGTTGGTTAGCATTACGTTTGGGGAGCTCATTGCCACATGTTAAAATAGCAGCTATGGAATGACAAGCTGAAAACGAAGAAGCATTTTGTGTGAACATGTCACTGAATATATACACCTCACAAATACTGTTATACTTTGCTCTCATAGAACACTCCCCAATTACATAAAAAATGTCAAAACAATGTCTAGAGTATTGGCAGAGTAGTTATTTGGCTTTTTATATTAATATCATCATCTACACTGTTTTGGTTCTGCTCAGGCCAATATCTTCTTTGTGTCTATTCAGTAGGACCACCAAAAGCCACTCCAATCTGATCAATGTCATTTGGTCGTTTATGCATTCCACATGGGACTCCACTGCACCCTAAACTAGCGCTCTTTTGACGACAAGGTGCTGTCAATTAGGTTTATCGAGCCCATTCTTCTTCTCTGCGTCAGCACCGTTGGCAGGAGGGGAGAGAGCTTGCTGCTTCCATCTGCTCTCCATCTGTGTTCAGGGGGAAAAGATAGGGGGTCTCTTGCTGGCATGGGGGTTAATAGTCCACTGATGTATGCTACCATTGACACATTCGCTATACGCACACCTGAGAGTTACATATTGCAGTTTGAATCCTTTGGCCACACATCACGTTATGTACAGTGTCATTCTCTCATATACCGTATATAGAAAGAGAGAGTGAGAGAGATGTATACTGTACAGTATTATGCCAGTCATTATAACTGTTACAGCAAATGGAAACAGCATGGAATCCATTCTGTATTCAGGCTCAAGCTTTACCTTAAACTAGAATATGAAATCACTCAATACTCAAATGTGTCAAACTCTATCCCCCTGCACATTTTCCTCAGAGAGAAGTTTTATCTGCAGAGGTCCCATTATCTGAACATTACTTTGATGGCTCAAGTCTTTATGAATATTTGAATGAAAAAAAACTGTTTTCAGCAGGTTTTGTGATTAATTTGACTAGATGTACTGATGTACTGATACAACGGTAAAATATAAACTATGTATCTAATTTATGAATGTCATTGTGCTATTATGAACACAGGAAACATGGCCATGGTAACTGATGACACATAAAATGTCTGCTGAAATGTCTCACTCAGTGATCTATTGAATATATTTCTACAGCTTTTTCATTGCTTATAGCGGACATGAGCTATGGACAACTTGTGGGGCCATTGGTCAAAAAAGTATCTACTAAGCGGTCAATCATGAAACGGATTGGAACCCATCTGCTACATCGTCTGACAGCGTTAAAGCTTCTGGGGGCAAAGTCCAATATGTTTGGGATATTTGGACTTCGGACTTCCTCTTCCGTCCACAGGTCATTGTTTACAATTAGATTTTCTATTTGACATGCGAGAATGAAGTTGGAGTTGAGTTCAGCTAATCTTTATAAACAGACCATATTTATGCTAATAATAAGCTAATCGTTGTCACACATCCGTTTATTTCTTACATTTAGACTGCATTTAGTTCCGCCTCATTTGCTCTCCACACAGACGTAATTGGTTAACACTACTTGGACTAAAAACATCCTGCAAACAGAAAGCAGGACACATCCGGTACAATATCAGTTGCTGCCTACAGAATTGGTATATTCATTATGCATAATGCATCATCAGATTACTGATTGGTGAACTTCTCCATGATATGATTTACAGCCTCCTCAATCTTATGAGATACAGCCCTCTCTATCAGTACCTACAATCAAACATGCATTGACCAAAGCGCTTGAAAAGTGTGTGATTGCTAAGTGTGTGTGTGTGCATGTGTACAGTACATGTGTATAAGTACGTTGAGTTTCACATTTTGTATAAAAGGTGCGATATAAATAACATTTATTATTATTATTATTATTATTATTATTATTATTATTATTATTATTATTATTATTATTACGTGTTATGTGTGCATCGTCTGTGTGTGAATTAACATAAAAATGTATCATCCAATATACATAACATTTTTGGTGCATAGGTCCAATGTCCAGCTTCAGTTTGACTTCACCACAAGTCTGGAGAGCCTGTAATCCTTGTGCTTCAGTCCAGTCAACTATGAGTGTGAACAATCAGCATTGTACTGTTAGGTACAGGCGTGGTTTAGCTGTTATGATTGCGAAAGCTACACGAAAACAACAATGGCTGTTCCTAAGAGGGTAGATGCTACAATACCATCCGTTTTTCTTTTTTTTTAGAAGAGCAAAGAACGTCAATAAAGGCTTTTCTCAATGGAAAATATGTTTTCACTCTTCAGAAGAATTGCTTTAACTGACTCTTGCTGTTTCACAGGTTCGTCCAATCACCTGCCAAGTATCTTGTTAAGTGCCTGCCCTTTTAAAACAGTGTCAATGGACGTGTCCAATTGGACGTGTCCCCAGATTCAGGTTACATCTATAGTACACTTGCTTCAAGAGCTCAAATTGTTTGTCATAATGAATTCTCCACCATTTCCAATTTTATGAAATATAATTTATTACTCTTACTATTCACATTATTATACTATACCTACAGCACATCATAAGTCATTGTCATTCATTTAGGGATTGATGTAAATGCAAACCATGTTTTATCCACCAAAAACAGCATACTAATTATTGAGAATATCCACTACATCCTGTAGTTTCAGTTTTCATTTATGCAGACATGTCCACCATACTATTTCAGATGTAGGTTTTGAGGGTAGGCTTGCGAATGTTAGAGTGGAGAGACAGAATTTCTTTGTGTAGAGAATTCAACCTCACTGCATCAAGCAGTGAGCAGAAAGAAACCCACGTCAGAATGCTGACAGGATAGGAACACTTTGCCCACTGAGTATGTCTACTTAGCCCCCAGGCTTATCTGAAAAATGTGTTGGATAGAAATGAGTGCCCTTCTCTTCAAAAGCATAAAGTACTTGACATTATTTAAGTAGATTCTGGAGTGTTTTAATTAAATGGATTGTATTAGTCAAGTCCTTTACTGGTAGTGTACTAAAGTATGGGTGTGAACCTCATGCTCATTTATGAATCTATAAAAAAAGGAATTTTTATAGTAAAACTGCTATTGCTCTAAAAGCATCATCAATACATGGGAAACCCAATAGATGTTTTCAAATAATCACCCTAATTGATGGGACAATTAAGACCCTCAATCAATATATCATCAATATATTGAAATGAAAGTTGAGAAACGTGAGGGGATTGGGAGTGTGATTTATTTTATATGTAGATGTGTTTCCTTTTTAAACACTAAGTTAGGGCAGGACATGTTGAGGGTATTAACTTGTTTCCACAAAAGCGTTCAAGATGGGTATAAAGCTCTGACTAGCTAGTAAGCATGTAGAATAAGCATTAGGAAAGCTTTCCCTAAGTTGTGGAGGAATTTTCCCCACCGGTATAATCTAAAATTCTAAGCTCTTAAGGTATGAAGATAAGCCCAGACGTTTGGATCAATAGGCTGCTGGATTGTGAGAATGTTAGTGGGCCTGGGGCTTCCTAGGCAGGCACATCCTATTGATCTGAAAAATCAAGGGGGGGTACATTGACGCCATTCAGAAGTCTGGCAAGCTGCTCCTATGGATCCTCCACTGGGTTCTGACCCACATTACAGTGACAAGTAAACACGACTTCTGAAAACATATCGTCAATCCTTCTGCAGTCTCCTCCTTGTTTCTCTCACATGCTCAAACTGTATACTGTCCTGCGCTCTCTCTCCCCCCCTCCCCCTCTCTCCTCCCTCAGTTAAAATGCCAAGTTTGTGCTAATAAGATTAATTAAGTACTGATTACTCTTATTGAGAGTTATATTTTGGTCTTTTGTTGCTGCAGGGCACATTTTGCCAGTCCAGAAGTGGTCCCTGCTGTGAGAGATTATTGTTATTTTAGGGTGGCCACTGCCATTGTAATTATTCTGGGAAGTCAAACACATTTGCCCTTGGGAGCAGAAATATTTTTCTTCTATTGTGTTTTTAATTCTTTAAACCTTGTCTGGTATCCTTGATACCTGAGCTCTTTGACTCCATTAATATTCCTCGACAGGTGTGTTGAGTTTATTTAGCTTAGATAAGGTAATGGAGAAATTAACAGGCATAACTGGATTTAGCCATGGAGTAAGTGAATGGGTGATTGTCTAGTAGTTCTTAGCAAATATGAGGGTCTCAGTGATGTGTGCAGCACATACATACAGACTGGTTGACCTCATACAATCCCTTTTAATGTATGCTTGCCGAAAGGTTTCATGTAGAATGGTGTAATTTCTTTGACATGAAAACATATTAAACTGCACAATACACCACATAACAATGTAACACTAGAAAACTTTGTTAATTTCTATTAAAATGTATTTTCATAAAAGTGTATCAGTCTTCTTCATCATAGAGAATGCACAAAATGTCTTCAACCGCAAAGAGTAAATTTACGCGTGAATGTTTTCACTGGGAACCTTCAGATAATACAGAAACCTGATTAATTTGATATTCACCAGCTTGTTCAATCACTCCCTGTACACAAGAAAAACAGTTTCCACCAATATCCTCAGGTTCAACAGTGTACAGTAGTTGGAATAAAGGCTTCCCTTTTGTGTTCCTGTTATGGTTTTAGAGATAATGTATCACAGACTCTCTGACCCCATTTGACTACAGGGCCAGTAAAGAAATCTGAAAAACATTGCCCTAACTATTGTTCAGCTCTCACTTAACTCCTATCAGGATCCTATTTATTAAATATATTAATTTGTTACTGAAAATAAGTGGGGCAAAAGGGGAACAGTCTTAATGGACCCCAAGGAGTTAAGATCTGCCTTCAACACCATCATTGGTGCAAGCCAGCTGAGCACTGCCCCCTAGATGTTAGACAAACAACTTCTATTCACCATTAAAAAC
Organism: Aphredoderus sayanus; assembly: GCA_027564795.1. Classification (NCBI taxonomy): domain Eukaryota; kingdom Metazoa; phylum Chordata; class Actinopteri; order Percopsiformes; family Aphredoderidae; genus Aphredoderus; species Aphredoderus sayanus. The sequence continues at coordinate 15,723 of JAODUG010026727.1, forward strand.
ATTCAACATTTCTTGCTTCAAGAGGCCATTAATGACACACTTAGTTTAAAAGCAAGCCTAACACATAATGTCTAATTAGATAGATGTGAAGAAGCTCAATATTGACAAGCCAAGCTTCTACAGGCTGGGTGCTAAGTCCTCTCTGTCTTTGAGTACTAATGGGGCATAACATATATTTAACAATTAATGAAATACTGTCAAGAAAATGCTTTGTACTTTTTCCCAAATAAAACTTAATTAAACTGTTTGGGCAGCAGTAGGAGAAAAATACAGGTAATGGTATTGATTAAGTTGTTTTTGTTGGCAGCTGTTGGCGTAAATAAATACTGTGTTTCAGTTTGTTGGTAGGAAATGACTTCACCATCAAACCCCATTTCCCAAGTCAAATAAAAAGGATTAATTGCAGAGGACAATAAATCAAAACATAACTTTTCACTATGTAACTAGAAACCACAGACTATGTACTGTCTGATATTTTCAGTTAATTGATACTGTTGCTTCAAAAGTTACTTCTACCCTACATATGGTAAAATCATATTCTGTTCGGCCCACTGTGTGGAATATAAAAGGGTTTAGCAATTACTCTGAAACGCAACTGTGTCTGCAAAATGCGTTTGTGCCCACACCATGTGTAATTACGGCATTTATATATTGTAGATACATCTACCTAAAACAATGGGGTGTCTGGAGTTAGCACAGCCACACAGAATCCAAGCACACCAGAGGCAAAAACTGCACTTGTGCTAACTACACAGAACAGAGATGCATTCGTATATAAATAATAACTGACGGGACCACAATTAAGTGTGTTATACTTACAGAATGTTCCACCATTATGACAATAGACACAGCCTTGCCTAACTGCAGAGCCATAATGGAATGCAAACAGCAACTGTATTTTGTTGGAGATGTGCTATACTCGCATTGAAAATTCTTCCAAGCAGGGCAATTTTAAGACTGGCCTTCAGAGTTCATGAACATTTCATACAGTAGCACTCACTGAACTAGTCACTGTAGACAATGGGAGAGCATGGTTCCTGCATGGTGAAGGTCCACACATTGCTGACTGCAATCTTGCATTCTTCCAATATTGATTTTAGACATAATATCAGGTTATACTACTCCGCTCTATAATGACTCATGTAATACTGACAAATAACCACCATATACCGGTATATCCACTTCAACTGAAAATGATTAGGCTGAAGCTATTAAAGACTTAAAGTCTTATTAACGGCTTATGTAACAGAAACTAAAACTATAGTGAAAAATGCTTTTGTAATAGCCATGAGACAGGTGTGATGACTTACAGAAATCTAATAAACAAGCACCAAATGTGATTTCAACTCAACTTTGCCTAGGTATTGACTCACCTTTTCCCAATTGAATGTAATTGTGTATTGTGGCCTGTCATTTCATAGGTGACTTGATGCTATAGTTACATCAAGCACTGTTGCTGAGATTCAGTACACAGAAATGAAGCTGTTCACTGTTTCCCTATTTCTCCTTCGCCTAGACTATTTCACCTCATCGAAGTAGAAGAAAGAGAAAATATTTCACTGAAATAAGGTATTTCTTTGCATCATTGAACTGTGGTTCATCTGCCAAAATCTATAGGAACTGCAAAGATAGAGCACATCAACAAGTAGAATACAAATGGAATAATGAGGCTTCTTAACATGGTTGTTAACAGGAACACAATGTAATTGCCCTCTAATTGAGTTTGGGTCATCTGCTGGGCATTCAAGTATGAAAGGGTTTGTGAAAATGCAAAGGTCTGAAATTCATAATTCTCAACTTAATAGCTATAATTACTTACATGCTGTTTCACAAGTGACAGTGTGCGAGAGTGGGCACATACAGTACAGTAATAGAGGCAATACGGTCTTATCATGACTCATTTACACACAGGTCCTCGTCCAAACACATCGACCCTTTTCTGACAGCAGTTTATAGCTGATAAAAGACAGCGTAGAGGTCAGTCCTATCCTGGGGGGAAATAGATATTGGCAGCCTGGTCACATTTGTAGTTCAAGGCCTCATTACTAATAAGAATAGACATTTGAGAAATAAATGCATTCCCAGCTTGGAAACTGCAGGATCCAGTATTTATTTAGTACCCGGTGACAAATAATATATGGCAATAAGAGAAACAAGCAGGAACATAAGTATAATATACAATATAGTATACTGGATGTATGAATAATAGAGATTTCAATCTGCAGTCCAGCTCTCACACATGGTATAGAAAGGTATAGAAGTGTGAATGGAAGTGATCTTATGTCAGTTATTACACCAGTCTTATTTCAGTGTTTGGATTGACAGGGGCAGGCGGACCAAGGCTGCCAGAGGTCCCACAGGTAGGCAGGCAGGACAGATTGACGGCAGATCCTTTGACTAAAGAGGCGATATCGTCAGGGCAGAGGGTGAAGTGTTGGGCGGGCATGACAATAGTGTGTAACACCGCAGCCTAGCAGGTGCAGTAAGGCACCAACACTTAACACACCTGCACTGCTAGTGCAGAGAACAGAGAAGCCTTCCGCCACCCGTGTAGCCTTAAATGCCACCTACATGCAGGATCTCTCAGCCCCTCATTCTTTCATACCGCGGAGCAGATGACACTTTTAATATAGAGGGACAAAATCTACACACAGAAATAAGAGGCATTCACCTTGTCTAGGTGAACAAAGTAGGCTATGTCTGAAATGTCTTATTTCTGAAGTCACACACACACACACACACAGACACTGACACACGCACGCACACACGCACACACACACACAGACACTGACACACGCACACGCACACACGCACACATGCTCTTGAAGTGGGTTCATTTACATTTCTTTGAACTCACCCAGAAGAGCAGGTTGAAGAAGACCATCCCATAGCGCAGGCCCATCATGCAGCCCTCAGCCATCCTGCAGCGGCGCAGCTCTAGGAGGAATATGAAGGAGAGGTCCAGGTAAAACACCACGTACTTCTTCCCCTGGGCGTAGCGGCCCTTCGACGTCTGGGGACCCTTGGCCGTGTGAAAGCCAAAGGCGAACGGCGGCCGCTTGTACTCAAACTCCCCGCTGTAGCGGTGGAAGCCGGAGGTGAAGGGCGGCGAGTCGGGCTTGCTGTCCAGGGACGGACTGCGTCGGTACGGCGTTTCGTCCGTGCTTGAACGCCTCATTGTGACAGTAGGAGCAAGTCTTAATTGTTACACCTCGGGGATTCACTTCTGCACCGGCATAGACAAGTACTGAAGAGCCTCACTGAAACTAAACGATATGCCTGATATGCCTAGGAGGCGATGTTACTTGGAAAAGGTCTGTCCAGGATCAAGGAGCACACCAGGAGTGACATCAAGTGATCTAGTTTCAGACTACATATATAAAGCGCATGGTTCAGGACCACAACATGATCCAGGTTCATATCTGAAAGGTGCCGTGCTCTGTTATCTACTTGTTCCTTTTCCTAAACCCATACAAAAGATATTCAGGTAGAGATAATCCTGCGACACTAGCAGGTCATTCTGTGCACTTTGGACATAATCCGCACACACAAACACAGTAGGCTACATGCATGCGCCTCCCTCTAATCCTTTAAACACACTTTCCAGTGCCATGTTAACCATCTTCAGCAAGACAATGTGTCGGAGGGCCTTGAATCAGCCTCCCACCTGATTTGCTTCAGCAGAAGGATGTTTGAATAGCCTACCTGCGATGACAACTCTCAACACAACCACAGAGGGTGTTTGCTGACATGCGTTGCGAAACAGGAGGAAAGGAAAACATGATAAAAGAAGTGATGAACGTCAGAGAAGGCGTAACGCACAATAATAAAATGGAGCATGAAGGAATGGACACAGAATAGAAGATAATAACTTTTTCCTCCCCTAAATCAGCCGTAACGTGAGATATTCCAGTACGCCCTGGCGCTGCTTAATTAACATCCACACTCTTGTCAGCAAAGTGCCTGGCAGCAGTCCCTCTCCTTCCTCTCCTGCGTTTCCTCCTCTCTACGTGGACAAGGTGTCCACTGAAGTCATGGCTGAGCGCGGAGAGCAAAGGCAGGAGACGGACCCAGTTTCCTCTGAGAAGAGGAGGAAACACTGCAGTGTTTGAGCGCTAGTCCAGCCTGTAAAGCTGGAGCGCCTTCAAACCCCCCCCCCCGCCCTCCCTCCCTCCCTCCTCCTCTCAAACAAGCG
>JAODUG010026737.1:0-19916 GCA_027564795.1 Aphredoderus sayanus
GGTTTAGCGCCTTCTATCTGCCACAAAGAGCTAGTGATTTGGGTCATTCTGACCCGGAGTACATTACGAGGGTTAACCTCCATGGTAGGACTTTAAGTGCAATTACCTTTGTTTTACCTGGCTTTCCTCTGTGGGTACATTTTACATTTCGAAAATGCCCCATTCTCAGATTATTTTCTCGACACCTAGTTGACAACTTAAACCACCAAAACCACCCACTGCATTTGTTTGTGAGAAATATTTTGGTCCCACACTCACACACCCACACACTTTTAACCCATTGCTCAGCCATGTTTGCATATCGACCTGCCACTTAAAGAGCAAGACAGAATTCTTCATGTAACAGAACCAGGTCTGACTTCACCCTGTACACTGTTGGGATAATTGTTGGGATAATTCCCCACAATGCCTTGGGGTATTGTGGTTATGTATTCATGTGTGTGTGTGTGTCCGTGTGTGTCTGTCTGTCTCTGTATGTGTGTATGTGTGTATGTGTGCATGTGTACGCATGTGTGACCAATGTCCCCCCACCACATTCAGACCAGGTTCAGGTTCACATGTTTCCTCAGGGTACGCTCCCCACTTCCTGTTGCTGCTGGTAAAGTCTCATAACTGGCTTTAAACCCTGCAGATTCAATGACTAGCAGTGCAGTGGTGAACTAATACTTACACAGCACAATTTTAATGTGTCCAACATGTTGCACAAAAGCACATTCATTCTTTTTGGTTTATGTATTTTGTTGTCACCTTGCTGATGCAGCGAATTGCAAAATAATCAAAGTGGTGTGTGTGTAATAGTTGTTAAGTAAAAAATTGTTACAGTACAATAAAGTATTTCTTGACGTTTTTTAAGTTACCTCTTTTAAAATGTACTGTAATTGAGTATATTTTGAATGAAGCTAAGTAAAATTATACATATTGTAAAGCCATTATGTCAAATAACAAATGTTTGATTTTGCTTCAGCTAAGAAATAGGAAAAAAGGAAAAACAGCATGGATTCTTTCACTCGGCCCCGCCAATCAAGTATTTTCACGAAATGGGCTATCAGATCATAGTCTCATTCAACTAGCCAAATTGAATGAATGATTTATTTTCAGAATGTAAAGTCTTAGTGTGTGCGTGTCTCAAGAAGCTGTTAAATAGCTACATCTGTTTCAAATAATAGGAACATTTAATAGTAGAGACAAACTGAATCTCTCTGCATCTTTCTCGTGAGGACTATCTTTAATCTTCATTGATCCAAATCTGATTATTAAAAAAATCTACGAGTTCTACGAGCACTCAGGACTCGGTGTGATAATTCTGAAAAGTAGCTACGTTTTATTTTATTTCATATACTAGTACTTTTCTTTCCAGTGAAATGTCAGTCTAGTAACAGTACAGTACTTCAGTACTAATTCATTACCTTTTCCACCTAGTTGATATAATTATATTTAATACAAATAAGCACTATTGTTGCCAATTTGCAACATATATGTAATGTGTTTACTATACTTGTTGAAGCATCAAAGAAGAGTGAAAAATCATTACATGTGATCTCTTTAAAAATACCATTATTCCATTCTCATGTATTGTCAGATATTATATTCCCAGAAAAAATAGGATTTCCCTGGTTTTAAGAAATATTCACACCATATTTCATTAGTAAGCAAACATTCCTAGTAATATGTAGCAGATGCTATAAGCTATCACAATGTCTTATGTGATGATCTAAACATAGTCATAATAACACATGCCTTACAATATGTGCATGATTAGCTCGACTTACACTAAATGTAAAGCATGGAAGGAAAGGGGAGATATGAGAATGTCTGCGGTGGCTAAATGTGGGGTTAAAAAAGGTTACAGTACAGATTAAGGTTTGAGGTGGGGTCTTAAAGCCATTATTTGCAATATGGTTTCCCCAATTTAATTATGGCGTCTGATTTGATTTATTCGACACTTCTCAACTGTCTTAACTTAGTCATTTTTACAACAGTCAAGAATGTGAGAATGTGACAGTTAACATTTTTAAACCTGCTTTGTTACAGCATTTCACAAAGATCAAGAAGTCAGGTAAGTGGTTTTCATTGGCTGTTATTGTCACTCACAAGTATGTACAAGTAATTCCGGCACAACATAGTGCAGTGCATTATTTACAGATTTGGTCAGTAAGTCATGTAGTTGGCCTATCAATCAAGTAGGCGGAATTTAATGCAGTTAGCCAGTGCTGTGTCCCATACTTACGCATGTTAAGGCTGACTCTGCGAGACTACCATTTACAGAGCCAGGGCTGTTTAGAAACAATGGCTGTTTCATCTGTGTACATATAGAACGTACAGTTAGCACACCTGAAGAGATACTCATTCCGGACTCAAATGAATGGGTTGCTATCAGTCTTTGCAGAAGCCTGATATTGAACTATTCACTTGAGTCAGGTGTGTTGGGGCAGGGAGCCATCTAAAACATGCAGGGCAGGGGGCCTGGTTGGGAAACACTGCCCTACCTAATAGAAGTATCCTTCCCCTTATTCCCCTTCCACATCTCCTGAGTGGTGAGCGGCTCACATTCCTCTCTACTCCTCCCCCTGTTGAAGTTAGCTTTCAAGTAGTTTCTGTTTAGAAACTATGTTCTGTGTTGTGTTGGAAAAGAGGAGGGAGGAGGGCAAAGTTGCAAGGTCAGCTGAAAAACATGAGTCTGGAAGTGAGTTTTTTCCTGAGAAAGTCGGGGTACACACGCAAATGTTCCACGGTAAAAGAAAAAGTCTCCTGAGAGTATTACCATCTGTTATTAATTAAACAAGCATTCCACAGCATCTCTCTCTCTCTCTCTCTCTCTCTCTCTCTCTAACTCTCTCTCTCTCTAACTCTCTAACTCTCTAACTCAGAGAGGCCTAGAAGAACATGCAAGGTGTGTGTTTTTCTGTTACTTTGGCTGACTCCTAAAAGTCCCCCATTCCCTCAAACTACACACACATCAAACATAGGTCAAGAGACGCTAGATCAAGAATTCAGCGAATAAATAATAAAATGGAAAGTGGAGGAGGAACTGGGGTGTGGTGTTGGTGTGGCTTTAGCGTAGACTGGGAAAAAGAGGCCAGAAGCTAACAGTCAGAGAAACATGGAAAATCCCTGGTTCCCATGCCAAGAATCCAGCAGAGCAAAACACACACACACACACACACACACACACACAGTCTATCTAAGAGCCTGCTGGGAGCTCAGAGCAGAGAAGAAGGTAGAGATAAAAAATAATCAGCTTTGGAAGGAATGGGTTCAGAGAGGACTCTGGATCCTTGCTATATCTCTCTGCTCTTTTTGAATGTTTTTAACCTTTGCAGCAACAGATTTAGGGAAAAGGGATAAGGGGAAGATATTCAATGGTACATGCTATGACTCTCCTCTACCAAAGAGGGGAAAACACTAATATAACTTTAGAAGTACACCAAAAGAACATGGGAAAAGAACAGGAAATGAAACATTCATGACAGTAGATTTACTGTGTTCTGATATTTGGCACCTTATTTACAGTATGTGACTTGTGTGCCATTCATCTGCCTATACTACTGTATTTGCTTTCTTCACACTTCCACTCATTGATTGATTTTCAGGAATGATTACCAGCACTGAAATGTTAAACTGATCAGTGTTTACAATCATATCACAAGTTAACATACAGTACTGTAGGCAACTGATAATGGCAAATCATATTTCAAGCCAAAAGTTGCTCATGAATTATTCAACAGACCCTTGCGCTCGCCAATAGCGGCGGGTTGTGATATCCATGCTTGCCACTTTCCTGCGAGTGGCACAGCTGCTATATATAGCCCCGCTCTATTTCCAGACCATGCAGACTGGCCGCAAATGGAACCCTTCTCTTGTTTACCACCCAGCCCTAGGGGGGAAAACGGGCTAGTCACACCCTATGACAGCACTCTGCCATGTGGCCGCGTGAATGTGACATCACGGAGGCCTGCGAAGGCCTGGACCTCCAGCCGAACTCCCGCCCCAGGGACGGAGATCCCCAGGTGGGCTGGGTGAGGGTGAGGGTGGAGGACAGCTGGTTCACGGCGGAGCGGCAGCTCCTAGCGCGGCACAGCGACTACTTCCGCGCGCTCTTCCGCTCGGGAATGCTGGAGAGCCGGCGGAGCGAGGTGCACCTCAAGGGGGGCGTGCGCGCCGGGGGCTTCCTCCTCGCCCTGGCCGCGTGCCGCGGCGAAGCGCCGCCGGTGGCCGACGCCGACGAGCTGGCGGACGCCGTGGAGTGCGCGGCGTTCCTCCAGGTGGCGCCGCTAACCCGGCACCTCTGCGACCTGGTGGACTCCGACAACTGCCTGCTGCTCTACCAGGCCGCCTGCGTCTTCGGCCTGCGCGCCCTGAGCCGCGCCGCCGCCCTCTTCCTCCGCGACGCCTACGAGGACCTGACGGAGGCGGCGGCGGGCGGCCTCCCCGAGGAGCTGCTGCGCTACCCGGCGTCGCTCTCCCCCGCCTCCTACGTCGCCCTGGGCACCCACTCCGCCTCCGCCGAGCGCCTGGGCGACTCCTTCCGGGTGGTCTGCCACCTGGACGAGGCGGCGGGCGAGTGGAGACACCTCACGGACCTCCCCACCGTTTGCAGCACCTCCATGGCCGGGGTGGCCGTCCTCGACAACCGCCTCTACGTGGTGGGGGGGCTCCGCGCGTACGGCAAGGACGCGGTGGACGCCGGCTTCTGCTACGACCCGGAGGCCGGCAGCTGGAGCGTCCTGCCGGGCCCCCGGCAGCCCAGGTACGACTTCACCCTGCTGGGCCTCGATGGCCGCCTGTACGCCCTGGGCGGCCAGGTCCAGAGGAGGACCACTTCCACGGCGGAGGTGTACAACGTGCAGGAAGGCCAGTGGAGGTCTATACAGCGGGCTCCCAGGCCCGTGGCGTCCGCCGCCTGCGCCGTGGCCCGGAGGCGGATGTTTGTTTGCTTCTGGAAGCCTCCGGACACCACAGACATCTACGAGTACACGCCCGGCGACGATAAGTGGACGCTAACTACCGCTATGATCAAGCCCCAAAGCTACGGCCATTGTATGGTGGCCCACAGGGACAATTTGTACGTGATGCGCAACGGGCCGCACGATGACTTCCTGCGCTGCCTGATGGATCGCTACAACATCACCACAGGCCAGTGGACAGCCATGCGTGGGCATTACGTGAACAGCAAAGGGGCGCTGTTCACCGCGGTGATAAGAGGGGACTCTGCCTTCACGGTCAAACACATGCTAACGCTTGTATACAGCGTCGCAGGGGACGCGTGGAAGCCTCGGAGGCAGATGAAGGGCTTCCCGAAAAGCGGCTCGCTGTGGACGTGTTTACTTAGGCTTCCCAAGAGTGGGCCAGTTCAGCCACGGCCAGGAGGGGGGAAAGAGCAAATGCCATTGCCAGACACATCTGAGGGGTTTGCGGAAGCCTTACTACAGTTGTGAAACCACTAAACAACTCAAAGCCAACATAATGGCAGAGGTAGCATTCGCTGATTTGTATATTTTCAGAACTATAGATGTACAGTGATATTGTGTACCTAGTGCCTTACACTGTATATCATGGGCATGCACATACATCTGCATACTCACACACAAACACACACACACACACACACATTAAACATTTGTTCTGATTAGCAACAGCTGCAACAGTAGCTAGGGGTTAGCATTACAGTGTGTGTGCGCGCAGGTAAGTGTGTGCACATGTGTGTGTGTGTCTGAAGTTCAAAGGCATTGGGGGGGGATGTTCTAATCCTCTCCTTCTGCCTGACAACAACCCCTTTTCCTGACCTCACACTGGGCTAATTCAGTGCCAGTCAACATGAAACACACTATCGCACACTCCTCTACACAAATTCCCCCATTTTGTTTCCCAAAGAGTGATTAAATATCTGTTTCTGTGGGAGACTGCAGTGCACACCTTAAGAAGCCGGAGGCCTGTGATTCTGACTGCACTGTGTAATGGATCTGTCTTGGCCTATGACTAGGCTACAGTACTGAGCAAAACTTCAAGGGAAGACAAAGGCAAAGTAATTTTAATGCATACAATGTGGGACTTAGATACAACAAAAATGTGTTGGTTGATTAAGGGTTATATACTGTAAATAAACATGACATGACTAGACCTAAATAATAGATCTACAACAACAAATCAACATTGGGTATTTACAATTACAGTAAATTTGAAACAAACTGAACCCAGAAACCCTCTTGTGTCATCATGACTGCTATTTTTCCCACGCAGCGAATTCATTTTGGACTTGTGCCAAATTTAGGACTGTTTCTCAATGAGATTTCCCCTCAGGCAAGATACTCTGATATTAATCCAGTTGTTGTTAGTTTCATCTGTTGGCCCATGTTGACAAATCCAAGAAGTGGATTACTCACAGTTCTCGGGGGTGGAAGGTCTGGGAGACTCTTCTTTGGGGCGGGAACATACCCTCCAGCTTTGCCATTAGCCAAGACATTGGATCCATCACCTATACACAAACGCCTTGTTATTTCATGGCAACCTAAAATGTTGACATTTTTTATGTATTGTCTTCTTTAATTTAAAATCACATGTCATTTATCAATCCACATTAACTATGACCACTAATGCTTTATTTAAAGATATCTACACTGTATTGATTTATGCTAATAGTTATATTGACCGCAACACCCAAATTCCAAGAGCAACAGTTTTACTGTTATAGCAGGGCCATATTTTGCCAAAAATCACAGACCACAATCCATGAACACAATCTTGGGGAAAGCTTTGGATGGGACACTAGATTAAGCATAGATTGCTCTAATTTACTAACAATGGAACTCTTTCCAGACGCCTACAGTATGTCTGCAAGCGCTTCTGTCTAGGCTATGGCTATGCCATAATGGTCTACTTCCTCTGTATAGACTTTCGTCTTACTTCTTCTTTGAGGACGGAGATCTGGATTATAAAACCCAAGTGTTCCTTGACATTGGAAATAACTGGCTGTTGTTTTAACTGTGCAAGAAAAATGACAGTGCTAACACATGCCTTACAAAAAACGCATTACTCATTTACTGTATGTACATTTAAAAAATAGCTTTCTCATTTCCTTTTGTTAGCACAAATATGTCTGCTGTGTGTTAAGTCTAGTGTTGTCTGAAACCACATTCTTCATAAGCGGTCCAAACAAAACACGTTGGTCTCAGATGGTGAAGATCTATTGAGAAACAGGAAATGGTTCATGAGAGACGGGGAGCTCTGTTCATTTGACAGCCATGGCCAGGATTATAGCATTTTATCTTAATAAGCAAAGAGCCTATGTTTTACCCCTACAGTTACTAGGCTTGTTGAGAAAAGGTTTGGAAACACACTACCACATATAACTGCTATGTTAACTTATGTGCAGAAATTATATCTTAAATGGGCCACCCACCCACCATATAAACTAGAGATTTACGAGTATGAGAATGTAAATTTAAACATTTGCATTTAGTCATTTAGAAAGGATGGAATACATGAGTTATTATCGTTATTATCAACAGTATATGGGCTAATGTTTAATAATAGTTTAGGCTAAAATCTGCTTTTGAATAAAACCTTAAAAATACACTACACTATTTTATTATATCCTTTACTTTGTTTTTAACTTTATATTTCACTAACAGACAATAAGCTCGTCTAATAAGCTCGTCTTTTTATCATGGTGAAAAATAATAATAGATGAAACCACACTACCTTCCTATCTCACCTGTGTCATCATTGTCTCTTCCGGTGACAATAACTTTGTTCATATAGATGTACTCTTCGTCACCTCCTGAGCAGAGAAAGGGCAAGAAATTAACGCTTTACATTATAGTTTATGACAAAATGCGTCTGTTAGAAACTGTTACAGACAGTTCACCTACATTATACAACATATAATAATCATCGATAACTTAATGAAATATTGCAATCTACCTACATGCTCAAAATAAGTATAAACTTGGAGAATGTTGCTAATATAAAAATGATTAAATATCAATGTAACATAATAGCTGCCTTCATAACTTACTGTATAGCAATATACAAGATAAAGAGTCATGAAAAAAACATATGGGTACCATACAAAACTGTGAGAATCACTGGACTGATTTATCTCTAGCCTTGAAGCGTGAATTCCACAATAGCAGCAAACAAACATTGTCCACCTATGTGTAAAAAAATGGCAGGATTAAAGAACTCTATCTAAACAAGTGGGCCATTGTGCCGTTTGACAAACCCACTGACACCCACTCTCACTGTCACATTCATCAGACATTAGTCAGAAAGATCCCTGCTACACACAGAGCACTGTGTCATTGCCATCTTTGAAGTTCGTTAGGAGCATAGTATAAGGTGCTAACAAGTGCTGGGCAGCATACTGTATGCCTACCCCCTCTGACGTTATGCAGTGAGATACAAGCCACAACAATAATATCCACACAGCTTGATACAGGCTTTATCATAGTACAATATAGGTACAGTATTCATTTTTTACAAATCCTTATACTTATTTAGTATAGACTGTATTGTGAAAATGTGTGGCAATAAAATTACAGGGTGAACCTTCCTGAGATTATTGCACTCACACTTTCCTTCTTCATAGACTGAAATGTAAATATGCACAGATCATTGTGAACTGTTCGATCACATCTACTGTGCTGTAGGTGATTTTACTCAAATAACAAACTGACCTGCTAAAATATTGAAGCAAATTCTTTGGTTTCTTAACATAGCGGGGTAATTAGAAGGCATTTGGAATAATGTTTATCCTTATTAAAGTAGTATATTGTATGGATTGGATTTGGATACAAAAGGGAGCTCCAGTTGGCTAGGTTTCTGTAATCTCTTAATGTATTTTGTTCTGGACCTGCAATGCATTAAGGATGGTTATTTTGATTAATTAAATATTTTAGATGCTAATATTATACAGCGAAAGGAAACGAAACAAAACTTCTAACCTTGGGTAATACACTGGAGAAAGCTACTCCTTTGAAATAGAGGAGGTAAAACCAGTGGCCAAATAAAATGATATTTTGCCTGTACTGTGAAAACACATTGCAGGAGGATGGAGTGGAAATGCTATTTATAAACCTCTGCTTCGGAGGAAGTGAGTGTCCCAAGAGGATAAATGCAGGCTTGGAAAATGATACAGCTCAGAGGAAGTATGAAGAGACATGTCCAGGACCTCAAAACAGAAGGCTATGACTGGTGGCGTGTGTTTTTGTGAGAGAGACAGAGAGAAAGACAGAGAGAAAGACAGAGAGAGAGAGAGAATACAAAAATAATACCCTATCTGATGTACAGTAGATTTCAAACTTCTATTCAAGATACACTATATAGACAAGATATTGACAAAGGCCTACGCAATTACTCAACCAGTAGGGTTGTAATGGAAAGTAATAAACATGCCACCTAAAATACATCTTTTAGTTTATTTTCTATTAGCTGATTAAAATATTTAATATGTAATTGAAATTTGCAGTTTTATGTGAAGCACACAGATTCTGCCTCGCGTCTAAAATGTGCTAGTGTAAATAAATTGCCTAATTTAACTTTTCAACTGCAACAACAATATCTCAGCAATCTGCATCTGTTAAGCATCTGTTGGTGCTATGAGTCTTTCACTTTCACTATAGCATTGCATGTTGCTGGAAAACAGTCCTTTTTCTTTTTGCTTTTTTAAAACACGTTGGAACCATCTCAATTGATGTTATGTTTGGAGTGAATGGCTGAGAATCTAGCATCCTCATACCAAAACCTCTACTGCCACTTAGTGAGACGTATTCACTTCTGTATTCATGCAGGCTAGCATGCCCATAGACCGACTGCCTGCCTGTCTGCCCATTATTGAGTCTTTTAACCTTGTTAAGTCTGTGAATGGGCCGAAGTATTTAAAGGGACATGTTCTTGACCCATTGCTCTCATTTGTGCCCATTATAAGTCATGCTGACAAAGGATCATCTGTGTGTTTGACAATAAGGCAATTGTTTTTCTATGTACTATTACATCACCACTAGTCTCACTAAAAGAGCAGCTTGCCAACCCTAAAAATAAGACCATTTATAGGAAAATATATTTTTTCCATATACATAAAAAAGAAAAGAAAATGTATACTGTAAATACATTTCCATGAACTTTTAAGTCTTATTGTCACTCCCAGATCCGGGGGTGTGAGCAGGCCTTCTCCTCCCCTTCACGCACCTGTTCTGTGTTTGCTCCTTACTATATTTGCTTATATCGAGTTGCTGTATCGTTATCCCCTTGCGGGTTATTGTTTGGTTTGTGTCCTGTTAGCCTGCATTATTTGCCATTAAGTGTTTGTGTTATTCATATTCATAGAAAACGTTACTGTATGGTAACAAATGGCCAAATGTTGTACACATGCTATTAAACATGTCATATGAAAATGACAGAACATTCTGATTGAAGCTTCACAATTATTGTCCATTGTAGTTAGAACTACAGAATGTAAGCAATTACATTATGTAATGTCCTTTATATAAATTATATTTTTGTTTGCCAAGCTGATTCCTGGCTGCCATTCACTTCACCCCATTTCTGCCCAGAAAAGTGTTTAGTGTGTGTTTTGACATAGTGCTGCATACCATTGGTTCCCCTGTAGGACTGAAGGAGGTCAGAGAGCAGACCTTTATGGATGACAGCGATCCCACTCAGGTTCTCCTTGTCCAGGATGAGCAGGAATCGGTGGAGCTCCACTAGGAGCAGGTCCAGGACTGGGTAAACAGAGAAATACATAATTACTCTACTACTATTACAGATATCTACTGTTGCAAGTTGAACGATCCTCCATTTTGTTATCTGTAGAACCATATGTAGGCTACATTACAAATATCTGATAAACATCTAACCAATGTTATGCAGAAGCATTCAGTAATGTTTATTGAATAATATAGCTCACCAGAGGTTTCACTTTAACTCCAGGAGCCCTGTTTAAGCCCCATTACAGTACATTAAGCTATATCTGATTTGGACTCCCTTGATTTTGTGCTTGTACGTCTGAATTTGATGAAGAAACTGACATAATAAATACATCTCCAGTGTTATTATTAGTTAGCAACAGTAGATGCAGGCCCCTTTCACTCAGCAGACCCTTCAGTTTTCTTCCATTTCTGTTTGTCATATGCCTGTCCATAAGAGCTTGTTTTGACAGACTGACAGGGTCGTCTCAATGTCAAGGTTAGCAGGGGGAGGAGCTTACGCCTCACTGGGTCAGTGAGGCCACTGTGTCTGGGTGTAGCCCCCACACATCCTTCAGGGGTCAATGCTGAGCCTATATGAGCCACTGTTGTGTGTTGAGCCCTTTGTATTCCCTTTCACTGCCTCTTGGCCCCATGAATAGGCCCCTTGCTACAGTAGAACTCAGTGTTGGAGCACTTCAGAAAAGGATGAGGCAAAACCGAAATAAAGCAGTGGACTGTCATCAAAGGAGAAGGTGGGGCGATTATACTTAACATTATGTTTGAAATACAGTAGCCTATTTAACGGTTTCCCATTTACACTGATGTACAAGACAGAAAAAACATATAGTTCGATGACTCAACTTAAACACACAAACAATAAATAAAGCTTTCGAAAGCCTTGCTGAAAATCTGTAGCCTCGCTAAACCATCCTGATCTCGCAAGCTTCAGTTATACTTCCCCACGAGAAACATTGTGAAGAGGCAAGCAATCTTTTAAATTCTGTACGGTATATCTAAAGTGTGCCCAAGCGTGGTTTAGGTGCGACGACAGTGAATGCGACTCGAAAACAACAATGGCGGTTCATAGATAGATGTTCCATCCAATCACCTACCTAATCACCCAAGTATTTTTTGAAAACATCTGCCCTTTTAAAAACAGTTTCCATGGACGTCTCCCCAGATGGTTGTGTGCATATAACTTATTTTTGTGCGTGTAACAACCTTCTGGTGGTGTGTCAGGTTAGAACAATCTGCTGAAACAAACATGAATTTGCTTATAATGCATGGCATTAAAAAGGAAAAGGTTCGTTCAAATCACAAACCTATAGCAGCCTCCACACTCCTTTAAAGCTGTCACACAGTTTTACTGTCTCTTTGTGGCTTAAACTGATGACTTCAGGAAGATTCGTTTCGCACTATCCATTATCAACAACACCCCCTAGCCTCCCACACATTTAACGTACATACTGTACTGTATGGTGTTACAGCCCAGTCACCTATGCCTTGTGGCAATGACCTATACTCTCCCAGAGTTAGCTAGAGTTGTTGTTGTTTCTTTGGATTAAAACCAATTGCTTGAGTGAGACTTGGATTGAGGTCCTAGATTCATGAACGTATAAACTCATACAGTACAAGGGGTGATACTATCACCTATTGATAGATTGAAAGCTATAGACCAATTGCTGACATGTTCCACAATAGGAAAACGCAAAACATGAATTTGTTGTTTATCTTCTCTTATCTGCACAGTGTGTATGTAGATTTTTCCAGCTCCTTTTCCTCATGTGTTTGCAAAGATTGACTCAGATGGCCTTTTGGTTCAAGGACCCTGGGAAAGAGAGTCAGCTGACTGGACGAGGAGGTCTAGAGCAGGCTGTCTCCGCTGGTTACGAGCTGGCTAAACGCCCACAGTCTGCGCATCCAGCAAGTGAACACAACCTTCTCACCATAAACAACAACTTCTCTAGAGAACCCACAGAGAATCCGAGCATCAGGGGTGACTAATGTTGTATAATTTCCCTCCAAAATAACTCAGAGGGATTCACGTAAATCAGGTCACCTAAGTGAATTGAACATTACGTTTACATGAATTAAGGGGTAATACTTGCTGATATTAGCATCACACAACTTATGTATTTGTTTGTACTTGTGATTTCTATATACTGTATATGAAGCACTACAAACAACTTGATTCCCTTTCAAAATGGAAGAATTACTAAACAGGAACTGGAAAATTTCCATTCCCCTTGCTAAATGTTGCAATTCCTGTTTTTAACATGGGACAACATCTAATTAACAGGAACAACAAACCAAAAGAGGAGTGGATGTTACTGTATGCTTGATCTCAACGTCATCTAATTTAGCCACCCCCACTAGGCGCTGATTGGATCGCCCTTCAGAATGGTGGAGAAAACCTTCAGGTAATCAAGGTTTATAGACGGAAAGCTCAGCAAAAAAATGTGTAATAGTCAGTCTGAGCCAGGCTATGCAACAAAAGCTTGTCACACTGATTCTTTTTTCTGAGAAGTCCTGCTCGACACAAACACTAAAGTGAGGCCACATCCTGGCATCAACCAGCACAAACACTCCACTTTATGGGATGAATTAAATAGGCATGGCTACTAATTTCAACAGGTCCACCAGGGTTGGGAAATTCTCAGGTTCTATAGTATATAAACATTTGCCAGTAAGGTGTTTGTTTTTAAATATAAATAACATTAAGATAAGTGCATTATTTCCTCCAACTGCTACAGTAAATTATACATCTGTCCAGTCCTGTGGAAACTAGCATGTCAAGGCCCATAAAATAAGATCAATATTTGTGACTTCTTTTATAGCAGTCCAAGCGGTGTATAATCAAATGGAATAAATGTGCTGGTTCTTAAATGAACTCAGACAAAATAATAACTCTTTATTTTGATGATGCTGTAAAGGCTGCTGAAATGTAAAATAGGTCTGCTTGGACATATGCTCCTTTGAGGTCTGCTTGGACACTTCCTTCACTCTCTGAATCATGGTCATATTTTGGGATGTGGCGCAGATGTTAGGAATAGCCGTGGATTTGCATACATGTTTTTTATATCATTTTGCCTGGCTAGTGGTGGCTAGTGCATGGAACTGTTGCAAAAGTATTATATAAATGCTTGTTTTCTATCTCTGTCTTTACTGAATCACCATCTAGGTGGGTAGTTCAGTTGATTCCTCGTGTTCCGAAAATATTTCCAGTGTGGGTTTTGTTCTGGTCTGCTAGCACCTGTGTGTTTAAAAATCAGTCAATCGTGTGTTGTTCCGATTAGCTGAAGGTGGCTGCTAAGTGACGGACACCTATTGGCATGGCTGGGCTGACAAATGTTTTTTCTCAATCTCAATAGTGATTTTCTAGACTGATTATGTGAGGCGAAGAAAGTCGTACAGGTGTAGAAGAGTGTTAAGATCAGATTTGAGATCCTTCCATCCATCCCAAATGTCTTTGGATCATCTTTCAGTCTCCACATTATGTCCTCAGCAGAACCATTTGCTGTCCAGATGCTGATACTACTTGGTATCTGACAGTCTCCTTAAAGTTCAGACCAACTGTCAGAGCTTTGCTATGGAAAATTATTTGGCAAAGATGCACTCCAAGCAGTTTGGCCATGATAGATTCAACAGCGAGCAAGATAACAGACTTTGTGAAAGGCAAGCAATGACTCACAAATCCTAAGCTTTACTCCTGTCCCAACGATAACGTCGCATTATATTGTGTCAGTGCCGACAGTGTCAGTCAGAATTAGTTCCAGGGCCATGTACACATTAACCAAATCCGTGACCATCATCTGTGTAGCCAACAGACAAGCAAGGCTTGTAGTTAAGTGGAAAGCTAGTTAAGATGATACTGCTCCCACAATGCTTATATATTTTTCCTGTATGTACTGTATCATGACATGTACAGTTCCAACCTAAAGTGGAAAAAGGATGCAAATGCATAAGGAGTACAGTACCTTTGACACTACTCTACTTGATCAGTGTAAAGATAGCATGGTGAGATAAAGAGTCCTCATTTAAATCAGTTAAATTAAACATTTGAGCCTTTAACACCAAACATGCGGGAGGACGACAATGACCTCTGGTGAATGTGTGTGCACTGTTCCAGTGTGTTTAAACAACTCATTTGGCTTGCTCCTTAGCTAACATGGCACTAAACTGACTCATGGTAGGGCCTGATATAGGGCCCGGGGCCAATTTGATATTTTGCTATAGCTCACAACTGGCAACCACTGATATGTCTCTCACCACAGTGTGCTCAGTTCATCTGAGGGGAAGAGAATGCTTGGACTAGCACAGGGCTGGATCAATCCAAGCTGTGTTTTGCTGTTATTGCCGTAGAAACCTGAATAAAGAAGTTGGTGTCAACGGACTGATTAAAAGGGGATGGTGTAAACTTACCCATAATACATTGCATGTTACATTTTGGAAAACAAGGTATGATACCACCATCCAACTGCCAAGCTGGTAGTCCCTAATCTGATTCACATCCCTCCTCAAGATTAGGATGTGATGCACATCACTGCAGTCAAAAGTGATTCAGGGTCAAGCACTGATCTGAACATTCAATAGTGAGAGATAACACCAAGTCATTTTCTTTGTATGTTTGTATTGATTTAACTGACAGCCATCATGAGTACACAGATAATAACATTTGAATGAAACAAGACTCTTGATAGACAAGACTAAAATGTTTTAGAATTACACAAAGGTAAGAAATAAGATATGGCACAATGTCATGTCAATATGTCATAAGAACAAGTACCACATAGCACGTAAAAGCATAAAACCACTTAAAATCAACTACCTAACAAAACTACCGTATAGTTTTTCATGCGCACACTCACAAAGCAGTGCCAGCTGCCAAGTCATCTCTCCTCCTCTCCTTATCTGTCACAAATAATGCTGACCGATTCTTGAGTAGTCTGTAACATTCTCTTGTTCTGTGTAAACACAATTATGCAAATGTGTTTATCTATATACAGTATGTATGCCAAATTCCTGAACCCTGTCCCTTTCACACCGAAAAAGCATCTCATATAGTCAATATCGCACTTTTGTTTACTTCAATGTGTGAACAACCATCATCATGGCATTTCAGGCATAATGTCTTATCACATTCACTATCCATCAATGTTTCTGGTGTATATTTCTCGCTATCCATATTAGTTATGAAATATGAATTGACCATGGCTTATTGCTAGACACCTGACAGAGAAACCACAGCTACAAATGTGTTCCAAAATCCAATAAGAGAGAATGTGCCAATAAGAAAGAATGTATGCATGCATGCAAAAGGTATAGTACGGGTCTTTATAGTCTATTAAAAAAACATAATGTAATATATTAATCAATATAATACAGTACGGCCAAATCAACATACATTTTTCAAGAGATTTAAGTAAATTGAGGGTTTAGAAATAAAATACAATTTTATTAATCCCCCAGGGGGAATTCTGGATTCAATTAGATTACGACCAATCTTGGCTGAGAGACGTTTTACAGTAATGTAGAGCATAGACGTGCTGAGAAACAGAAGCTATAACTACTAAACTACCCAAGATCCCCACAGCAAAGCTTCTCTGTGTGGTCATTTAACCACAGATACAGACAGACATGTGTGTGTGTTTATGTGAACGCCCCTTCATTTCACCTATTCCTTCAAGGTGTTACATAGTGAGACAAAAGCAATAACTCTGAAATACAGCTTCTGTATCTAATCAACAAAGCCAACGTTTGATGTGCCAAAATGAACAGGAGCAGAACCCAGAGGGCGAAAAGTACACACACACACACACACAAAGCAGGAAGGACCGTCTTTCTTTTCATCATTTTTATAGCCTGCTCCGGCTTCCTGAGTTACCCACAATCCACTTGCACCCCGTTGGCAAGTATAGCCTCTGACACAAATATAAGCTTTCAGGCAGGCCCCATGCCAGCTCTGCTGGCCCACATCTTAGACTGCCTCTAAAGACCTTATAGGAGGTCAACACATACTGCAGACCGCACAGTCATGGTACATTTACAGACGCTTTGCTAATGGTATTTTCAATAAGTATATTGGTTTAAGTTACTGTACTGTATGTTTTAAGTGCCTATGACCAGGTAACTGATTTTCATGGTCATGAACTGATCTGTTGACAAACTGAAAGTCAGTAGAAGCTTCAGTTTCCAAAACAGATGAACCAGATGAAACATTGGAGCTATTACCCATAAATTGGAGTTTTACTTTAGACAACACCATCCATAGAGAAAGTCAGTGACTTGGGTTACAACCGGAAACTGCTTCATTTTGTCTGTGTGCGCATTTTTGAAATTCTGGGGGAAAATATATTGGGGCATTTGGCTGGAAAAATAGAACTGTGCTGTTTTTTAGGGCCATCAGCATTTTCGCCATTAATCATTACAGCTAAAGCCAAATCATAAAACAGTATTTTATACAATCACTTAAAAATACTTTTCAAATTGGTAGGTCACTGCTTCCAACTGATGCCAGTTGACTACAGCACAATGCAGACACTGTTGGTTGCTGCCACATACAGTCCAAGTTTTGCAGAACATGATTATTAAATTGAGCTGAAGACATTCAGGATCCTGAAAATAGACGGATATCTGATATGGCTGCTGGATGTACCTTAACTGAGCAGTCAGGGCTTGTTGATCAAGGTTTAGTAAAACCAGATTTGTTCAACAGACTGTGAAGGCCTCACAAAAGATGATTGTACATTATTGAGTGTTATAGGACAATGATGTCGCTATAGCAACTACTGGAAATCTGTGCTGAGCTACAGCACCTATTCCGTTGAATATCTAGTCAGTTGAAGAGCAATGCTGAAACAAGGCTATTGGCATTTAAAGTAATGTAAACAAGACTTTATTACAGGTCGCAGTACTGGCTAAACCGGAAATTTCTAATATCTCCTCACAATCCACTAGATGTCCGTTCTGTGTGTGTGCTGAAAACAATCCATACATTCCATGTTCCTACATATAGCCCTGGCTCTGTAAATGGAAAAACAAACAAGTGTTGTGGACCATGCCAATACTATCCCAGCCTTGGTAATGGGCGCCCAAAGTGTGGGACTAAGGGAGCAGCTGAAAGGAGAGGTGTATTTGTTATGATGTAAGCATCACTTACAGCACCTTTAAAATATATAGGGCCTATAGGAACATTTCAAACCATTTTTTAACACTGTTTGTTTACAGTATGATTACTACAACATACATTTTTGTATTAAGTTGAGACAGGGAGCTCTTTATTGCCAGGTGTGGTGAAAATAATGACTGTCTTTTGTGCTGACAGAATGGTGCTTTATCGCAGTGGCTCAGTCTTTGTTTATGTCAATCAGGCATTATTAAACCGCCTTACACATTCTCATGGAAAAATAACCACAGGAATGTGAAGAATCCTGGGAGAACAATGTTGTTGCTACTGGATTTCATGATATGTGTAACTGTGTGTATACTGGTAGGCAATGGACATCTTGGAATTTATAAACACACATTTCCATGAGAAATATAACATGTTGTCATCAGTGTTCAAGGCTTTCTTTGAAAAACAGCTAAACTAAATAACTATGCTAAGCTTGCTCAGTTTGAAGACTGTTTAGACTAATTTCATGCTGCCCACCCACCCAAGAAAGGAAGACAGGCATTATTCAAATGTTAACTGTAAAAGGTACAGGCTATGGCAGTGATGCTCTCAGTGAACTTAAGAAGCAGGTGACAAGCTGAGGAATAAACTGAGAGAAATAGAGTCGTTTATGTAGCCTTCTGTGTTCAGATAGGCTACAGTGTGGTGTGTTTAAACCTTTGACTTTGAATGGACAGAAGATCTTGAAAATGTTTCATGTCATGAGTAAACATTTCAGTGGCTTTGTTGTAGCGCTTACTATGCTGAAACGTTTTAAGAACGTGTGTATTTAACATTTGTATCAAGCTACTTCTTCAATGCCATAAACTACTGTATACCAGTTTACATGAACATAATCAGTCCAAATAATTGGCATGTATTGTATACTTGTAAGTTTGTTTATTTATTGGCTGATAACTCTACAAACATTTGGACTTACCTTTGTGCTTCTCCATATGCTCGTACGACACTGACACCGTATCCTGCTTTTGTTTACCCCTTTATGAAAGTTTATTTTTATGAGAAAAAAAAAATAGTCCTACATTTGTCAAGTAGCCAGATGATGGAACTAAAACTTTTTCCAAATATCGCGCTCCCGTTCACTACAACGCACAGACTGAGTTTCTGACTGTGTGAGTTTCATGCGGATCCACAAGGCTCCCTTCCTTGTCTGATTTGCCGCACCCCCCTCCAGACCAGTACAGCATCAGCCTCGGGGTGATGTACCAGTTGGTTACACACTTTTGCAAGTAGACTACTTTTTAACATCCTAACATAGTTTTCGCACACAATTTAAGCGTGCCATCTTTGTTGTCGATGTTGTAAGTTCACAAAGTCAATGCGTATCACACACACGCAATCATTCTCAAGTCCAATTGCAACTTTAAATTCTGCAGCCTTTTAAACGCTTACAAGAGATTAAGTTGTCTTTTTCATAGACCACAGACGTGTAGCCTAAACACATTCAGCCAAGCAAAAATTATTGCATTATCCGCGTGTGAGTTAAGACAGTGGCTACATCCTGTTATCTTGGCATCTAATTATGTTGTTGGTCCAAGACAGAAAGATATGAGCTAATAAAACAATTGGAACGGTTGCATTTGGGCAGACAATTGCTTTCATTATACCGGAAGCAAACTCCCAACAACAGTAAATGGTATTGTTCGAGGGAAAGTGAAGCTCTCTGATTTAAAAAAAAAAGTGCACCCATGGGAGAACCGTGACCGGGTTGAGGTATGATAGGAATGCGCATGTAGGGAAACAGAATATTACTCCCATCAAATAAAAGTGACTACCAAGTTAGTGGGAGCTTGTTATTTTATACTTCATAAAGGCATTGCTTTAATCTGCTTAGAGTAGGCCATTTCAAACAAGGTCAAACAAAGAAAACATGTCCTCATGTGTTAAATCATTTACCTGCAGTCCCTGAAAAACAAATATAGGGAGTTTTTGTAATGTCAATAAGGCAACTTCTTCCACAGCTTGTTGAATGATGTCATGATTAACCCTCGTAATGTACTCGTAATATAGTTTTTAGCCACACGGCGGCGCCATCTGATTGTGTATGATTTGTGTGT